>JAIUZE010047792.1:0-17966 GCA_022085475.1 Heliosperma pusillum | reverse complement strand
GCATTCAAAGACGACATAATCTCCGTAAATGAAACGCACCTAGCAATCGTGTACATGTCAGTATGATTAACAACAAAGGCTCCACGGGATATAACATTTCCCTGAACCATTACACGATGCTACATTTGTGTATAGGTAGACTAATTTCCTCCTGGTAGCACGACGATAATATACGGTCCTAGTCTCACCTGGCCAGATCTCGAATATAACGTGTTCCCGATTCGACATGCGATAAACATTTTCGCATCCAAGACTCGCGGGCTTACATATATATGGGCCGAGTACCCCAAATTCGGTAGATCAATTCACGAAAGAGGCGGAAAAACAGCTCAAGCCTCATAACAAGCGGTACGCTACATGCAAATAACACCACCTCGCAAGTACACAACATTTGACGGCCGGTCGATCAACGCATAGCGTTCAACTCCCAACAACGTCGTCGTATGCCCACTAACACATGCAATTAAGCAGTAGGATACCTCCCCGTTCCGACATTCCAGCCTTACGAACGGAAAGGTAGCCAAGGGAATGAGAATACAAAGCACAAGACAAAATAGTGCTCAAACCGACTCATTTGTAAAAACCGACTCAAAGTGGGAACATATCGAAAAACGTCACAAAACATGTGATACATGCGAAAGAGATATCATATATCCAAAACATGAATATTATAAGACATTACGTAAAATTATACGGTAAACGGATCATGCGAACTATTATAAATTACGAGTTTTATAAGTTAAAGAAAAACAACACAGCCGTGTTCCAGGCCGGGCAAGTGACCGGTGGCCGGTGGGCCGGCTCAGAACACAGGCAAAATCCCAAAACAGAGAAAAGAGGTCTGGGCCGGTCAGTCGACCGGCGGCCGGTCGACCGGCACAGACAATCACAACAAAATCAAAACTTCAATACTGATGTGTTCCACGCCGGTGGATGGACCGGTGGCCGGTTGGCCGGCCTGGAGCACCTCTTATACAAAAATCCCATTTTCCAAATGAGTTACTGGAGTGTTCCCAGCCGGTTGGCAGACCGGCGGCCGGTCGACCGGCAGGGAACCCCAGTTCACCCGAGAGCCTCTTACACTTAACCAATTCATTTCCAATTCTCATATCTACTTCAAATAATCATCAACAATCAATATAATTCATCAACAATCATCATATAACATCATTTACTAATCATAGCATGGTTTCTAAACTTCCTAATCGTAATCTAATACGATTTTCTAGCATATAAATATGTAAAACACGTAAGTGATACCGAGTAACCCTTCACCGTTACCTTTGAGCGTCTCTAATGATCGTCAAGCTCCTCTTCTATAAGGAAATAGTCTTTGTCGGGATCTTGGAGGTCGCCACCTACAAATAGATCGTAAAAAGATGAATAAAGTTCATCTTGAGAAAGACGGAATGCTTAAAAAGCGAGAAAGACGATAATTTTAATATCAATATGGATAGAGGAAGGTACGGAAGGAAGAATAAGATAAACTTACGTAAATTCTATCGAGTAACGAAGAAACTACGCCAATTCTAAGATTGAAATCAAAGAGGGAAAATATGAGATTTCTTAAGGGAGAAGAAAGGGGGTTTTGTGTTTGATTTTGTGTTAAATGAATATTAGGTTAAAGAGGGAGTAGTGTGAGTTGTGTAGGAAAAAGTCAAAGACGATTTCCAAAGTCAAGAAAAGTCAAACTAGACTTAAGACGGCTTTTTCATGAAATCTCGCAGAAATTCCAAATACGAACTCGGAAATTCTAAATTCGACTCGAAACTTAAAATTATAAATTAAAACTTAAATTTACTGAAAAGCTTTCGTAAATTATTTCTACTAGAAAAATAGAGTACATTTCCGGGTGTTACAGCATTACAGCCCAAACCTGTGAATAAACAACAGCAGAACAACTGTAACAGTAGAAACAACATAAGCAGAAACAAGAACATGCAACCAAAACCTCAAGTAACTTGGGAATCTTTAAGAATGACAAAAGCTAACAAATAACTGCATATTACCACATAACCTAGTCTAAGTCTCTCTATAAATACAGCCTCCGAACCCCTCCTTTAAATATTACATAACCTTAATTAATTACTCCAAAAATTAACATCATCAATGGCAGCAGTTAACCTTCCCAACGATGAGACGACCCTTACAAAATTGATTGCAAATGAGGAGGAGGCTCTTGCCGTACTTCCCGCTGATCATCACCCATTGATTAAAGCATCAATTGAACATTAAAGGGATTATTGGATTAAGAGGCTTGTAGCAGTCCGTCTTGTCAACCAAGCGTCGTCATCATCATCGTCGTCTGGCTACCCTCGTTGGCCTGATACTCGCAGATTGGATGCCGCAAGAGATATGTTGAGTTGTACCTGTCCTACCTTATCTCCACATGCAAGACGTGTACTTGCATGCATTGAATCTGTTATTGCAAAATACGAGGTTAATGATCCGGAAGTCATCAGTATTATCAATATTGTTCCGGATTGTTGGTGGCAGTGTGAGAAAAGCTTTTTACTCTTAACCGGAATTGTTCCGGAATATATAAAATCTTTATTTATTTGATGTCGGATGAATGTAATGTACTGTAATGTCGGATGAATATATATATTAAATAATAAGTTAATTATTATACACATCGTCCCTTTTCGTACTCCTCTATCCCTACAAACTGAGGTGGCTTAACAAGGAGGATGAGGTGAGGGTTGATAGGCAGTGCTTAGTCCCATTCTCCATTGGGAAGATATATAAGGATGAGGTGTTATATGATGTGGTTCCTATGGATGCTTGCCACCTGCTATTAGGGAGACCTTGGGAATTTGATAGGAACACAACTCACCATGGGAAGGATAAGACCTACAGCTTTAGGCATGGGGGAAAGAAGGTCAACTTGACACCCCTACCACCCAACCAGAGAAATTATGGGAGTTCTAATATGCGAGAGGAAGTCAATGGAGTATTGTTTTTATCTGAGGCATCCATGATTAAGGAAATAAAGCAAGAGCAACCCATAATCATCCTATTATACAAGGAGGTTGCAGAAGGGGAAATCTCCAAGATACCTGCAGAAGTTGAACCTTTAATCTTGAGGTACAAGGAGGTCTTTCCAACGGAGTTACCAAATGGGCTACGACCTGTAAGGGGTATTGAACATCACATTGATCTAGTCTCAGGCTCTGTACTGCCAAACAGGCCTGCCTATAGAAGTGATCCAGCTGCTACCAAAGAGCTGCAGAAACAGATTGAGGAACTTATAGGCAAAGGGTTTGTGAGGGAGTCCCTAAGCCCTTGTGATGTTCCTGCTCTGTTGGTGCCTAAGAAGGATGGTACCTGGAGGATGTGCACTGACAGTAGAGCCATCAACAACATAACAGTCAAGTATAGATTCCCCATTCCAAGGCTAGATGATATGCTTGATGAGCTAAGTGGTGCTAGGATCTTCTCAAAAATTGATATAAGACAGGGATACCATCAGGTGAGGCTCGAGGAAGAGGATGAATGGAAAAGTTCTTTGAAAACCAAGCATGGGTTGTATGAGTGGCTTGTGATGCCCTGTGGGTTGTCCAATGCACCAAGCACTTTCATGAGGCTCGTGACAGAGGTGTTGAGACCTTGTCTGGGCAGATTTGTTGTGGTTTACTTTGATGACATCCTAGTCTACAATGGCAGCAAGGGTGAGCATCTCAGGCACCTTGAGACTGTGTTCAGGATACTGAAGGAACAGAAGTTGTTTGGGAAGCTGGAAAAGTGTACCTTCATGGTTGAGGAGGTTGCATTTCTGGGGTACATTGTATCAGGGAGAGGAATATTAGTTGACCTGGATAAGGTTGCAGCAATTCAAACTTGGCCTACTCCTAAGACAATCACTGAGGTCAGGGGATTCCATGGGTTAGCATCATTTTACAGGAGGTTTATCAAGAATTCCAGCTCAATTGTGGCACCTAATACTGAGTGTTTGAAGAAGGGAGAGTTCTGGTGGACTGAAAGTGCTCAACAATCCTTTGAGAAGATTAAGAAACTGATGTGTGAAACTCCAATTTTGAAGTTGCCTAATTTTGATCAGCAGTTTGAGGTGGAGTGTGATGCTAGTGAGGTTGGCATTGGGGAAGTCTTAATCCAAGGTCAAAAACCAGTTGCTTATTTCAGTGAGAAGCTGAATGGGGCAAAGCTCAAATACTCTACTTATGACAAGGAGTTATATGCTATCATCAGGGCACTCATGCATTGGGGACAATACTTGAAGCCAAAACCATTCGTCCTTCACTCAGATCATGAGGCACTAAAGTACATTAGTGGCCATCACAAGTTAAATCACAGGCATGCCAAGTGGGTTGAGTTCCTACAGTCCTTTTCATTTTCTAACAAGTACAAGGAGGGGAAGCAGAATGTTGTGGCAGATGCATTGTCAAGAAGGCACTCCTTATTTTCAGTCATGGAGCAGAGAGTCTTAGGGTTTGAGTTCTAGAAGGAGTTGTATAAAGAGGATCCTGATTTTGCTGAGGAATGGATCACACAGGCTGAGAAGGGAAGGGCTCAGGGGAGCAAGTACATGTTACATGAGGGGTTCCTGTTCCAGGGGAACAAGCTATGTATACCTAGGGGTTCTTACAGGGATCTGCTTATTAAGAAGGTACATTCAGGAGGTCCAGGGGGCACTTTAGGGTTCAGAAGACACTTGACATACTGCAGGACCAATTCTATTGGCCAAAGATGATGGGTGATGTCCAGATTGTCCTCAAGAGATACTCAGTGTGCCAGCAGGCCAAAAGCTCTTTCCAAGCCGGGCCCTACATACCACTACCTGTACCAAGCAATCCATGGGAGGATGTAAGCATGGACTTCATTGTTGCACAGCCAAGGACCCAGAGAGGTAAAGATTTTGTAATGGTTGTTGTTGACAGGTTTAGCAAGATGGCTTACTTTGTAGCATGCAAGGAGACTGAGGATGCTGCCAGTGTTGTTGAGCTCTACCTAAAGGAGATTGTGAGGCTACATTGGGTTCCAAAGACTATAGTCTCAGATAGAGACACCAAATTCATGAGCTACTTTTGGAAGACCCTGTGGCGGCTCTTGAAGACCAGGCTGTTGTTCAGTACCTCATACCATCCTCAGACTGATGGCCAGACTGAAGTCACCAAAAAAACACTAAGGAGGATCCTAAGGTGCCTAATAGCAAGTTCTTGAAAGACTGGGACCTGAAGCTAGCACATGCCGAACTTGCCTTCAACAGGGCACCCTCTACTGCAATAGGTCACAGTCCCTTTGAAGTTGTCTGTGGGGTGAATCCACTCATGCCCTTAGAACTAGCTAACATACCAAGGGAGAAGATAAACTTTGATGCCAAAAGAAGGGCTGAATAGATGGTGAAGTTACATGAGATAGTCAAGAGGCAGATAGAGAAATCAAATGAAAGGTACAAGAAACAGTCCAAGGCTCCTAAGCTAAGGAAGGAGTTCATGCCAGGGGATTTAGTATGGGTTCACTTGAGGAAGGAAAGGTTCCCAGCCAGGTGGAAGAACAAGCTCATGCCTAGGGCTGATGGTCCCTTTGAGATCATGGAAAAGATTGGTCCAAATGCTTACAAAGTTGATCTACCTGTTGACTATGGGGTTCATGGCACTTTCAATGTGGGAGATCTCAGTCCATACTATGGGGATTCTGAAGATGAGGAGGCTACAGGCTTAAGGATAAGCCCAGTTCAACCAGGGGAGGTTGCAGCAGGAGCTGAGGGGTAGGGCAGTGCTATCAACATGGGAAGCAGAGGGGAAGACATGGGGAGCCAAGTGATAGACACTAGTAGCCAAGGGGTAGTCAGTGCTGTTAACTAGAGGGTAGTCAGTGGGAAGGGCAGGGGTAGCCAGGGGGCAACCATCGAGCAAGACATTACTAGCCAAGACAAGACCATAAGGGAGAACAATGATAGACAGGGCACGACTAGTGCTAGCCAAAGACAGACCCGCCAAAACCAAAACAAAATCCTACAAACCATTTCAGCAGGAACCATTTGGGGAGGCCACAACTTCCAACACACCTTGAACCACCAAATGCCACCATGGCCAGCTAAAACCTTACCCATCTAAGTCCAAAAAAGTCCTAGGGAGCCAGGTCCAGTTCACACTCCAACCATCGCAAAAATCCAAATCAAAACCAGTTTGCAGGAAAAGCATAAAGCATAAAGCAACTTTGCCATTTCTGGTTAGACATTGAGAGACCATTTCCAAAAGTCTTTTGGTTATCTTACCTAGTCTTAGAAGCATAGCAGAAGGAGGTCAAAGGAGCATTAATGAAGCTCATCCACAAGCTCCAAGCGAACACCCAACAACAAATCAAGCTGAAGCATGTCACTGTCAAATGCCTGCACCATTTTGTCTGTTTTAGTATTTATCTTATTATGTCAGTTTGTATAATGTAGCCAGTACTTTGTTTGCATCCTACTAATTAAACTTGGCCCTTATATGAGATTCAAGGGTTTGTATTAGACAGCTTGAGGCCTATATAAGGACCCTTTCTCTTTTGAAGAAGGCAGATTATGTTGAATGAAAAAAAACCTGAGAATTCTTCTCATTTCTAAATATTTTCAACTTGTGCATTGTTGTAGTTGAGAGTCAGGCCTGGTAATACCTTTTGCTAGGCTGTGGGTATTGATCAAAGTCTGTGGGCAAGATCAAACCACCTTGTGCTCAGACTGTGGGTTGTTTGTCTTGTTGTTTTTATTCAAGGTTGTTCACATGTGCTAGGCTGTGGTGAATGAGCTTGGTCAGTCCAGTTTGTCACCTATTTTCCTGTGTTGAGCTATGGAATCTAGTTGACTTCCATATCCCTTGTGTCTTGGTTGTCTTGAGAGTCCTTTTTCTTTAGTTCATACAATACCCCCACTATATTACTGCATGTTTATTTCATTTTCAATAAAATAAAGAAAGACTCGGTTTCGAAATGAATTAAAAAATGAATCTTTTTAAGACGGAAATCTATTTTAAATTTCATTTAAAATATAAATCGTTGACGGTACCAATTTTACATCGCAAAACGAACACACATAATGACAAGGTCAAATACGAAATATACGTTGTCCTATCATCATCGGGTGTTTGGCCGAATTTCTATAAATGCCTGTATCGACGGATACGGATATCTACAGAGCCCCCACTTTGACTGAGGCTTTGACAAGGCAAAAGTCAAAGTATACCCTAAGTCCACTAAACCTGAGGATTCTGCGGGTCGTTTAGAGTCCATTAGACTTGAGTATGTAAGCTCGCCAGCCATAAGACAAGGAGACATACCTGAAGCACGGTTCTGGACGCCTTATTCACCTTTGCGACTCTGGTCATCGACTCACAACATCGTTGTTTTCATCATAACGGGGGTTGAGCCTTATCCTTAGGCGCCTACATATCCGTTTCTGACGGAATCAAACCTGTATCGTAGTTCGAGCTCATTGGCATGTTGATTTCTGCTGCTCCGGCCCCAAGTGATACCTATTTATTCCGTGGAATAAAGACAAGACTTGCATTCTGCTTGAAGGAATCTTGTCAATTCTGGTGTCCCATCGAGGGAGAGATTCATCGAATCAATGCTCGTTCGAGCTAGCATTCTGCTGTAGATTTGTTTTTTGGGTGGATATCATCCTGTCTATTTCATAGTGAGCTCTGGAGCCGACGGCTTTGAGGTTTGCAAATTGAATGGGTCATCGACGAAGCTTGGGTTTGAAAATGGATCCTCGATCCGCCTTTTGGATATTTGAAATGGGTCATCGACCGGCTTCGATTTGAAAATCACTAACATTTTTAGTAAACATCGTTTTGAAAACATGGAGGGGTCGTCGACCAAACTTTGGCTTAAAATGGATCATCGATCCGCACGTTAGAAACTTGGAAAAACAAGGATAGATCGTCCACAGAGCTTTAATTTGAAATGAGTCATCGACCTGCATTTTGAAAAAAAAAAATTGAAAATTTTTTTAGAGTGCGACGGGTAAACACGGCTTGCATTTTCTAATGCGACTTGGATGCTTACGACCCATAATCAATGTGGTTGTAGCCCGCTACCTTCAAACAAAAAGAAAATAAAATCTGTAAGTGTGTGCGGGATCTTGATTCGGACTTGACTCGTCGGGGGTAGAACTCTTCAACTATCGCTTCTGAATAGCTAAACATTGCTTCCATCATTCGCTAATGAGGATTCTTCATCTACCTCCGCCTTCTTTCTTTTCAGTTGTTTTTATCATTTTTTGCCTCCGCCTTCTTTCTTTTCAGCGGGCTTATTCATTTTTTGCCACCGCCTCCTTGCTTTTCAGCGGGCTTTCATTTTTTTCGATTCTCGATACAAATTCTTATCCACTTATCAAATGGACCCAATGTTGCGCATGGGTGATCTTTGCCAACATCGCCATATAGAACTCATTACAACACTTGACAACTACTTATCATGAATCTACATCTTCATCTTAGACCAAACCAAGTACCCAAACTGACTCAACATAGGTGGCTTCTTTTGGACTTTGGCTAAGACCCGTAAGAAAAATGACAAGACACATCGTGGATAGATTGAGTCCTCATTCTGAAGAACTGCCTACGTATTCGCGTGGGGCGAAATCAAATCCGACGTAGTTCCATGATTATGCATAAACGTAATCATTTTATTTTGTGTGTACACACTCGAAGGTCCACGTAAAACATCATGTTGTATCCCGTTCTAGCCTGTAAGGTACCGTCAAATCCCGTGTCGTGGGTTGGTGTACAAGGCTGTGATTTTCTGGGATGTGGAGTTTGGTAACAAGAGGTTTAAATAATGGACCGTTGTTCTGAAGGTTTGTTTTCTGGTGTTGAGGCCAATGGGTTATGGGTTACATCGTGGTGGGCAAATGTGTCTCGGATTTGATGGAACCCGAGTGCAGTTGGGTTGGTAAAGCAATGTGGGTTCAAATTTCCATGTCTGGATCCTAAAGGCTTGGTGAATGACATAGACACGATGATTCTAAAAAATTTCCGACTATTCCCTGTAACTGTCTCGAGAAGGACTTAGGGTAGAATAATTGAAACATAAGGTTTTAGCTCTGCCCATTGAACTTCGACTGCAGGTACTTTGACATTGGGTTCATATGTCCTATGGTTGTTGTAACTTCGACATTCAACCTCGACATTTTATTTATTTTATTTATTTTTTTTCTTCTTTTTTTCGTCTTCTTTTTTCTTTTCTTTTTTTTTGCTTCTTCTTTTTTTTTTTCCTTTCAAAACAACACTTCGGGTTACAACAAGGTACATGTTGAAACATTTGGGATTCGCCAATAGATTTGGGTTACTAACAATTCTTGTTAGAACTGACCAGTCTCTTCTTTTCTCTTCGAGATGGGTGTTCTTGTGGCGAATGGGCTTTCCTTCCGTCATCGACATGGGAACAAAGAGCTAGTCTAGGTTCGTCACAGAATCATCTACTGGTCTTGTCTTGAGCACACATTTTGATGGAGGTTTTCTACCACAAGACATGGAATAGATAAAGGAAACGGTCACTGGATCCTAAGGTACTTTACCATCTACAACGGGATGCACTTCGTGCTAGGAGCACCCTTCGAGTGCGTCGTGCATTTTAGAATTATGAATAAAATGAAATGGATCAGGAAATGACCATGTAACACTTTTATTCGAAGTGATAAATGTTTGACAGACTCGAAAAAAGAGAGATCTCTAGGACACACCCTAGATCGTGGAACTACGACTCAATTTCAAGAAAGCAAAGTCTTAGACTCGACTTCGGTTAAAACTCAAAAGCAGACTCCGACTCGTAATCATCAAATCTGGTATTGGGCCCCATTCTTCGAAGTGGACTAGAACATAGAACGATCGACGAAAGTTTGTCCCACATATGTCCCATTTAGACAGAATACTGGCCGAATAAGATGGGACACATCAACATTGTGTTCAACGGGCCTTTCCTGAAGAAACACCGAGCGAGTATCAGTCACCGAATCAAAATCCCCTTACACAAATAGGACTCGACTCACAAACGTCATGGTAGACTCTTCGAGACTCGACAATGGACCTAGACCCGGAGAGTGAGCAATTCGGCTTACTCGTTTTGGGTCAGACACGACTATGGACGAATTTTAAAACCTAAACACGGCTAGAACTCAACACGGATCCTAAGAACATGCTAAATCGACTATTTAGTGGTGGACCCTAGACATAGAAACATAGCTCGGATTGGTCGTCGACCCGTAACATAAACATTTGAGTTGAAAATGGGCTACCAACTTGATTCCTTGAATGAATTTTGAAATGGGTTACTCAACCCGCAAACACATTGGAAATTGGCTATTGGCCTTATTCCTCGAACATTGTTTGGAATGGGTCATCAACCCGACTTTTCGAACTAAACGGGCCATTGGTCTTCAAAATGGATCTTCGATCCGCAATGACATTTGAAATTGATCTTCGACCCGCAATAACCTTCGAAATAGATCTTCGATCCGTAATAACATCTGAAATGGATCTTCGATTCACAATAAAATCTAAAATGGCTCTTCGATCCGCAATTGCATTTGAAATGGATCTTCGATCCACAATAACATTTGAAATGGGTCTTCAACCCGGGATAACATTTGAAATGGATCTTCGATCCGCAATGACATTTGAAATGGATCTTCAATCCGCAATAACATTTGAAATGGGTCTTACATACTCGACATCGGCTTGGTGTGACTAACCCGTGATTGAACCAACATGGTTCTTGGTTTTGTGACAAACGTCATAGGTGACCTAATTAGGGCGTCTTGGTGGATTGACTCGAACCAACTGGTCGACATTCATGACTTGGACCTAAAGATCGATTTGGGTGACTCGTTTGACATGTGTCTTAAACTGAAAAAGGCTCACTTAAGCCCAAGGTTGAACCTAACATACCTCGAATGGAAAAAAAAAAGCCCAACTAGACTGACTCGACCCAACTGACTCAAACTCGATTTTGGGTTTGGGTTAGGCTTGGGAAATGGTTTGATTGAATTTGAACTTGGAAAGGATTAAAATGAGCATTAAAACGGGCAGCATCTCGGCTTAAAATGGCTTGTTTTGGGTTAAACAAATTCAAATCCTAATTTGACAGCACTTCGGCTTAGAAAGAGTTCCTTTTTTCATAAGAGACTTTTTGCAAAAGAAAACTCGAGATTATTCTAATCCTAATTTGACAGCATGTCAGCTTAAAACGAATCTTTTTTCAAAAGAGGTAAATCGAGAAATCTGGGATTATTCTTATCCTAATTTGGCAACATTTCAACTTGAAAATGGATCTTTTTTCAAAAGATGTAAATCAAGAAAACTCGGGATTATTCTAATCCTAATTCGACAACATTTCAGCTTAAAAATGGATCTTTTTTCAAAAGAGTTGAATCGTCAAAAATTCGGATTATTCTAATCCTAATTCGACAGCATTTCAGCTAGAAAAGGGTTCTTTTTTCAAAAGAGGTAATTTAGAAATCGACTCGTATTTTTCTAATCCTATATGGGCAGCATTTCAGGTAGAAAAAGGTTCTTTTTGCAAAAGAGGTCATTATGAAATCGATTCGGATTTTCTAATCCTAAATGGGCAGCATTTCTGCTAGAAAAGGCTCTTATTTCAAGAGGGTCGAATTTGAAAATAATTTGGATTTTTCTAATCCTAAATGGGCAGCATTTCAGCTAGAAAAAGGCTCTTTTTTCAAAAGGGTTGAATCGAGAGGATTGGGTTTGAAAAGTTTGACTTGAAATTTCGAAAATGGGACGGTTTGAAACGCGATTTTTGAAAAAAGAGACACGGGATCCACATAGCATGTAGTCATTCGCATGTTAGGGATCCAATGCATGGGCTAGACTCTTCTAAGTCTCAGTCGGTCTCTAAAGAGGGTCCGTGCCAATAAAATCGCTTTGTCGGAGTACCATTATACTCGTCACAGCTTGTAGCAAATGACATGTATAAGGTGGCCAACCTCCACGACTCACCTTGATATTTAAATCAGACACAGTGGACGTCATTTTCCTATCGTGGGGCGAAACCCCAAGAAGAAAATGGCCCAATCCTAAAGTCTCAAATGGGTTTATGCATGATTAAATAAAGTAAACATGACAAGTAACCTAATAGCCATTCATTTTCTTTTCAAGCTTCACGGTCTCCAGGGGAGTCGCCAAATTGTGGATACGCGAAATCGCTTCCACGGGTAAAAAAATGCGAGTTTTAAAAGTTTTAAAAAACACAATTTAAACCTTACACTACTACAAAAACAGGAAATGACAACGGCTAAAAACCGTTGTAATATTAAAACGCGGACGTTGTTAAAGCCTCCGTTGTTAAAGGTTTTAACAACGTTCCGATTTAATGAAAATACCGTTGTGAATAGTTTTAACAACGGTAGAAAGTCGTTATAACTAGTTAACTGTTGTTAAAACGTGTGTCTAATTATGGTGGGAAAGATACGAGAACGGTTCTATTAAATGAAACCGTTGTAAAAGGTAAGATTAGTTTTGGTTGGAAATATTATAACAACGCTATTGTTTTTTAAACCCGTTGTGAATAGTTTTTACAACGGTACAAATTCGTTGTTATTACTAGATAACTGTTGTTAAAACGTGTGACTAATTATGGTGGGAAAGATACGAGAACGGTTCTATTAAATGAAACCGTTGTGAAAGGTAAGATTAGTTTTGGTGGGAAATATTATAACAACGCTATTGTTTTTTAAACCCGTTGTGAATATAGTTAATTACAACGGAGTATAATAAAGAAGCCGTTGTGGAAAGTTTTAATAACAACAGGTATTTTAGAATATACCGTTGTTAAAGGTATGATAAGTTTTGGTGGGAATTATGTTACAACGCTTTTAATGAATTTTGAAAAACCGTTGTTATTATTTTTATTATTGTTTTTGAAAAAATTGTAATTTGTTCCCCTGCCACCAGTGAAAATCCTGCATAAATCAGCAGCAGTAGCAGCAGCACGCATAAACCAATTTCAGAAGCAGCAAAATGATATATCTATATATAAATCAGAGCAATTCATGTACAAGCAGCAGCAAAATGATATATACAACCAAAATGATCTCTTTCAGAGCAATTCATACTTACAACTTGCTCTAATTAATGACTTCTACAAATTAAAGTTCCCTATCTGCTTCCAAAATAATCTAAGTTTCATTTATTCTTTGTTTGTTCAAGGACGTATTTGCCCAACAAGTCCCTTACCTCGTCTATATTGTGCTTAGTGTACTCAGGGACATGTGGCGTGTTGATTAAATACTGCGGATAAAACAAATAAAAGACATCGATCAGTAGGGTAACAACAGTATAGGCATACATAATTAGCAACATCGATCATATATATATAGCAGAAAAGATATCAGCTCTAATGAAAAAAAGTAAATAATAGCTACATTAAACTACTAACTCTTTCTGGAATGCTGATATATCTTCGCCTAATAATCTCCAACATGAAACGACAAACGTAGTATCCACATTGGATGCTATCCGGCTGTTTAGGGACCTATTATTACATAATAAACGAAGAGACGAGAAGGCAATTACCAATTAGTTTAATGCGTAATTAAAAAAGACAGATGTATATGCGTAATTAGTTTAATGCACTTAATTATTAAGGTATTGTATTTGCGCATACGTACCCCTGTTATTGTAATAAAAGTAGGGCCATCATCAGAATATTCTGTCGGTTGATCGCCGGTTGCTCTTTTCTTCTCAAAGGCCCTTTAAAAAAGGAAAGAGGCCGAAAGTCACATAAACTTACTTAATAATAATAAATGAAACTTAATATTATGTGCCAAATCATCTTCAGTATTATAAACTTACTTAATAATCAACTTCTTAAAGGTCTTGGATGGTTGTCTATGCAAAGAGTCCAACCAAAATACTTTCTTCATGGTCGGATTGATCGCTGCTAGCACCCAATGTCTCCTAGAGATCGAGAGACACATCATTATTAACAAGCACAACATGCATCATAACCAAACATATAAAAATGGAATTGTATTTGGAATCGTAATATTAATTATATATTACCCGACTTCATTATAAGGGGAAAAAATGAGCTTATTGTTTTTCGCCAATTCCCTAGCAATATAATTTACACGTTCTTCATACGAAAACATCCCGATATGCATAGATAAAACATTTGGGCACATGAATCCGTATTGAGGAAGTGGATTATTGGTCTCGGGGATCACAACCGAGTTCAAGTACCTACATGACGGTTTTAATTCCGATATTAAAAACACTATATCTTAGTCAGAATATTAGAATACTGCATGATTTAATTTATTAAGAAACTTACTTCATCCAAACATATAGGTGTTGGACATCAATCTCGTCAAGGCCAGCCCAAACGGCTAGCATTTCCCAATCCAGCATTGCTTGGCGTTCTACCCCTACAATATCATTCTCGAGCGGAATAATTATTAATTGCTCGCTTGCTATGCATCTCTCAGCCTCCTTATAAAGCTCCAGCATCGCCAACGTTCGTACTTTTTCCATGTAAACGTTCCCATGATATTTAGTACTGGATAGACTCATGACCTCTTTCAGCTTGGGGAAATGATGCGGTGTGCTACCTTTCACAACCTACATGTGGCTAACTAAATTAAGTTGCTCTTTCAATGATGAGGCGATAGTAGAACTTAAAATATAAAGAGAGTTGATTAAATACCTCATCAAGTTGTTGTATTGACGAGGTAGTAGAAAGATTATTGCCTATCGAGTTAGACTTATCCATGTTTTTTGTTACCTACAAAACAAAAATATAACATATAAATTTCACTATTTATGAAGGTGATGAACAAAGACAAAAGGCGGGTTAAATTAGATGTATTTTTCTACCCCCGGCTACATTCTGTTGAATTTTACGATCACGAGCCAGGAAAATGTGGCTTTCAGGCCATTGGACAAAACCGTTAACCGCATCTGCCAGAATTTGAAGGTCGTCGCGGACTGGGACGAGCAGTTTACGGGTTCCATAGCCCTTTGCGACTCCCGCTATCCCCACTTTTGAATGCTTCGGCAAGAGTGGTACGCCATGAACCAAGATGGTTTCCGCTGAGTCCTTGGGCTTTGGGTATATGAAACCCCGGGCAACACGCACATCCTCTTTGAATGAAGGGTCGGTGAGAAGAACAACTACCCGCTTTTTTTTGGCCTGAAGAATACACATTATTTACTAAATACCAAAATATAATAGATATCATAAATGATCTATATTGAGTATATAATGTAAAGTTAGTTACAAGTATTTATTGTTGGTGGGTAGGCTATTATACTTGAACATGTCCAGACCAGATTTAGCACTGACAGCATATACTAACTTCTTATATTCTACATACCTCCTTATTGTCACCCGTATTCTCAGCCGGCTCCTCAAGTTGCGTCCCCTTTTCAGAGTTATTTACCTTATAAAATTAATTAACCAATCAAAGGCATGCAATGGCTGCTGGAAAGAACAAATGCAGAGGTTCAAAATGGTTAAGTCGTATTTACATTATCGGCTTGAGGTATCAAAACCTCAGCAGCATTAGGTACCTCACCCGTCTCCTCAAGTTGCGTCCCCTTTTCCGACTCATTTACCTAATAAAATAAACCAATCAAAGGCATGGCTGCTAGAAAGAACAAATGCAGAAAAAAAAAATCATAGTTACCTTATCGGCTTGAGGTATTAAAACCTCGACAGCAGTAGGTACCTCACCCATCTTCTCAGCCGTCTCCTCATGTATTGGCAAGGTAGTAGTGTCTGCCTCTTGGCAAATCTGTTGCACTACCTCACCCTTTTTAATGACATCCTCCATCATCTTCAATTCTTCTTCGGAAGGCTTGGCTCCAGAATTCATCTTCAGTATCACGGAGGCCAATAACTGAACCTGCACGCCCAAAATGTAGAATCAGCATTTTGTTAAAACAATAACATGTGAATTTTAAATGACAATAACAAATGGTACCATGTCAGCCTTCCCCTTATTTTTCTTCTTCTTGTTCGGGCTAGTAGTCCCATAATATTTCGTGACTCCGACATGTAATGGGACGCCCCTCAATCGACCTGGATGCTCGGGACGACCGATCGCTCTAGCAAGAACGTCGTCACGACCACTCGGAGTGAATTTCCCTTCCGCAACCTCCTTCAGAACATTCTCCTATAATATATTAAATAAACTTAATTTAATTTTTGTTACTAAAATAAATAGATAGTTAGACATACAAGAATTGAACAATAAAGTTATTAAAAACCCGTCTTAATAAAAATAATACTTACTATGTTGGCCAAGACGTCCTGATCATATTCGTTACATGTTCGGGATCCTTTAGGCGTGTGCCCTTCTTTATAAGTTACGTGCCGATTCAAGTCGGTCACACCTTTTGACACCTACACGTTAACTCAAAAAAAATATATGTATACATGTATATCAAGTCCAAGTATGATTAAAAAAATCTAATATATAGATGCTACTTACGAGATTTTCTTCTATCAATCTGTAACCGCCTCGAGAACCATAATATAACCCCCGCTTCTGTGAGATGTTAGCACGATTTCTGGCGCTAACGCTCTTCAAATCATATAAAATCGCAAGTAGATGAGACAATTAGAAAATTATAGATACAAGTAGAGTTTTAGAAAAATGTAACCTGAAAATTTTAGAAAAATGTAACCTTAAGTAGAGTTTTACAAAAATGTAAACATATGACATGGATACTTAACCTGAAACTTTTCAGTAGCTCGTTTCGCCTTATAATTATCCCATTGTTGCTGAGTGATGTGGGGGTACTTTGGCGGTGGGCTCTTATGCATCTGCCCCGTCTCCTTGTCCACATACAAGTGTAATTTGGCAAGGTCACACCTCCACTGCCTTAAGACTGCCGCTGCCTTACGTAATAGAGACTTATCATGGCAGTCTGGAATATCGAAAGCTTCCTGCATCATCATCATATATACTAATAAGCGGCTGTCTAATATCATACCTTTACACGAACCTTTATACGGCTTCCTGCCTTATGTAATAGTAACTTATGCAAAATCAAATGGTGTTTAGCTAAAGATATTATCATACCTTTATACGTTTCAAGAGTAAGTTCTGCAATGAAGGATTTATATTCCTGAAATCATCTAAATCTATAGGCACAAACTGTTTGGTTGTAACTCCAATCAAAGTGGCTAAATGGCTAGCATTTGGACCAGTAGGAACACCTTTCACACTCCATTTTATTTCCATCGGCGTTTTTGCCGCTATAGCTGCAAGGGCTGCAGAGCACTTCGAAGCACCCCTCTCACCAGGCTTATCCCCCTTATCATTGTTTTCTACTCTTTTCCGTTTTTCACCCATGATAATCCTAAGACAATAAGACCTTCAAAAGAAATGAAATAGTAACGGAACAGAGTCATGCATACAGCGATTCTAAAACCCTAAGACCTTGAAATGAATGAAATAGTAACTGAACAAATAAAGAGTCATGCGGAGATTCTAAAACTCTAAAAACTTAGAAAGGAATGAAACTACATGATAAAGAGAACGATAAATAGAAAATGAAAACAAAAAGATGAACGTCAAACTTAAAACCCTAAAGACGAAACACAAAAATTACCTGATAAAGAAAATGAGAACAGGGTGATGATAAAGAGAACAGGATGATGATCACGAGTACGAGGAGGCTGATGATGATACTAAACAAAAAGATTTGTGTTGTAAACGAGGATGATTGTAAACGAGGAGGATGATGATGATAATGTACGTGTGTAAAATTTACTCTATAGGATTGTAAATTATTTTTTATTAAGAGAAACTAAAGGGTTTCTTAAGAGAAACTATTGACAACGGTTATCCTACAAACCACCGTTGTTATAGAGTAATAACAACGGTTAAATAACACCCGTTGTAGAAAGTAATAACACTAAGACAACGGTTTATTTATTATAACCCGTTGTTGAAAGTAATAACAACGGTGAAATTCTAAAACACCGTTTTT
>JAIUZE010047791.1:0-19830 GCA_022085475.1 Heliosperma pusillum | reverse complement strand
AAACCGTTGTAAAAGGTATGATTAGTTTTGGTGGCGGAAAGATTATAACAACGCTTTAGTTTTTAAAACCCGTTGTGAATATTGTTAATTACAGCAGTGTATAATAAACAAGCCGTTGTGGAAAGTTTTAATAACAACAGGTATTTTAGAATACACCGTTGTTAAAGGTATGATTAGTTTTGGTGGGAAAGATGTTACAACGCTTTTAATGAATTTTGAAAAACCGTTTTTACTATTTTTATTATTGTTTTTAAAAAAATTGTAATTTGTTCCCCTGGCAGTGAAAATCCTGCATAAATCAGCAGCAGTAGCAGCACGCATAAACCACTTTCAACAGCAATTCATGTACCTACATATAAATCAGAGCAATTCATGTACAGAGCAATTCATGTACAGCAGCAGCAAAATGATATATACAACCAAAATGATCTCCTTCAGAGCAATTCATACTTACAATTTGCTCTAATGACTTCTACAAATTAAAGTTCCCTATCTGCTTCCAAAATAATCTAAGTTTCATTTATTCTTTCTTACCATAATGTTCAAGGACGTATTTGCCCCACAAGTCCCTTACCTCGTCTATATGGTGCTTAGTGTACTCAGGGACATGTGGCGTGTTGATTAAATACTGCGGATAAAACAAATAAAAGACATCGATCAGTAGGGTAACAACAGTATAGGCATACATAATTAGCAACATCGATCATATATATATATAGCAGAAAAGATATCAGCTCTAATGAAAAAAAGTAAATAATAGCTACATTAAACTACTAACTCTTTCTGGAATGCTGATATATCTTCGCCTAATACTCTCCAACATGAAACGACAAACGTAGTATCCACATTGGATGCTATCCGGCTGTTTAGGGACCTATTATTACATAATAAACGAAGAGACGAGAAGGCAATTACCAATTAGTTTAATGCGTAATTAAAAAAGACAGATGTATATGCGTAATTAGTTTAATACACTTAATTATTAAGGTATTGTATTTGCACGTACGTACCCCTGTTATCGTAATAAAAGTAGGGCCATCATCAGAATATTCTGTCGGTTGATCGCCGGTTGTTGCTCTTTTCTTCTCAAAGGCCCTTTAAAAAAAGAAAGAGGCCGAAAGTCACATAAACTTACTTAATAATAATAAATGAAACTTAATATTATGTGCCAAATCATCATCAGTATTATAAACTTACTTAATAATCAACTTCTTAAAGGTCTCGGATGGTTGTCTATGCAAAGAGTCCAACCAAAATACTTTCTTCATGGTCGGATTGATCGCTGCTAGCACCCAATGTCTCCTAGAGATCGAGAGACACATCATTATTAACAAGCACAACATGCATCATAACCAAACATATAAAAATGCAATTGTATTTGGAATCGTAATATTAATTATATATTACCCGCTTCATTATAAGGGGCAAAAATGAGCTTATTGTTTTTCGCCAATTCCCCAGCAATATAATTTACACGTTCTTCATACGAAAACATCTCGATATGCATAGATAAAACATTTGGGCACATGAATCCGTATTGAGGAAGTGGATTATTGGTCTCGGGGATCACAACCGAGTTCAAGTACCTACATGACGGTTTTAATTCCGATATTAAAAACACTATATCTTAGTCAGAATATTAGAATACTGCATGATTTAATTTATTAAGAAACTTACTTCATCCAAACATATAGGTGTTGGACATCAATCTCGTCAAGGCCAGCCCAAACGGCTAGCATTTCCCAATCCAGCATTGCTTGGCGTTCTACCCCTACAATATCATTCTCGAGCGGAATAATTATTAATTGCTCGCTTGCTATGCGTCTCTCAGCCTCCTTATAAAGCTCCAGCATCGCCACCGTTCGTACTTTTTCCATGTAAACGTTCCCATGATATTTAGTACTGGATAGACTCCTGACCTCTTTCAGCTTGGGGAAATGATGCGGTGTGCTACCTTTCACAACCTACATGTGGCTAACTAAATTAAGTTGCTCTTTCAATGATGAGGCGATAGTAGAACTTAAAATATAAAGAGAGTTGATTAAATACCTCATCAAGTTGTTGTATTGACGAGGTAGTAGAAAGATTATTGTCTATCGAGTTAGACTTATCCATGTTTTTTGTTACCTACAAAACAAAAATATAACATATAAATTTCACTATTTATGAAGGTGATGAACAAAGACAAAAGGCGGGTTAAATTAGATGTATTTTTCTAACCCCGGCTACATTCTGTTGAATTTTACGATCACGAGCCAGGAAAATGTGGCTTTCAGGCCATTGGACAAAACCGTTAACCGCATCTGCCAGAATTTGAAGGTCGTCGCGGACTGGGACGGGCAGTTTACGGGTTCCATAGCCCTTCGCGACTCCCGCTATCCCCACTTTTGAATGCTTCGGCAAGAGTGGTTCGCCATGAACCAAGATGGTTTCCGCTGAGTCCTTGGGCTTTGGGTATATGAAACCCCGGGCAACACGCACATCCTCTTTGAATGAAGGGTCGGTGAGAAGAACAACTACCCGCTGTTTTGTGGCCTGAAGAATACACATTATTTACTAAATACCAAAATATAATAGATATCATAAATGATCTATATTGAGTATATAATGTAAAGTTAGTTACAAGTATTTATTGTTGGTGGGTAGGCTATTATACTTGAACATGTCCAGACCAGATTTAGCACTGACAGCATATACTAACTTCTTATATTCTACATACCTCCTTATTGTCACCCGTCTTCTCAGCCGGCTCCTCAAGTTGCGTCCCCTTTTCAGAGTTATTTACCTTATAAAATTAATTAACCAATCAAAGGCATGCAATGGCTGCTGGAAAGAACAAATGCAGAGGTTCAAAATGGTTAAGTCGTATTTACCTTATCGGCTTGAGGTATCAAAACCTCAGCAGCATTAGGTACCTCACCCGTCTCCTCAAGTTGCGTCCCCTTTTCCGACTCATTTACCTAATAAAATAAACCAATCAAAGGCATGGCTGCTAGAAAGAACAAATGCAGAAAAAAAAAATCATATTTACCTTATCGGCTTGAGGTATTAAAACCTCGACAGCAGTAGGTACCTCACCCATCTTCTCAGCCGTCTCCTCATGTATTGGCAAGGTAGTAGTGTCTGCCTCTTGACAAATCTGTTGCACTACCTCACCCTTTTTAATGACATCCTCCATCATCTTCAATTCTTCTTCGGAAGGCTTGCCTCCAGAATTCATCTTCAGTATCACGGAGGCCAATAACTGAACCTGCACGCCCAAAATGTAGAATCAGCATTTTGTTAAAACAATAACATGTGAATTTTAAATGACAATAACAAATGGTACCATGTCAGCCTTCCCCTTATTTTTCTTCTTCTTGTTCGGGCTAGTTGTCCCATAATATTTCGTGACTCCGACATGTAATGGGACGCCCCTCAATCGACCTGGATGCTCGGGACGGCCGATCGCTCTAGCAAGAACGTCGTCACGACCACTCGGAGTGAATTTCCCTTCCGCAACCTCCTTCAGAACATTCTCCTATAATATATTAAATAAACTTAATTTAATTTTTGTTACTAAAATAAATAGATAGTTAGACATACAAGAATTGAACAATAAAGTTATTAAAAACCCGTCTTAATAAAAATAATACTTACTATGTTGGCCAAGACTTCCTGATCATATTCGTTACATGTTCGGGATCCTTTAGGCGTGTGCCCTTCTTTATAAGTTACGTGCCGATTCAAGTCGGTCACACCTTTTGACACCTACACGTTAACTCAAAAATAATATATGTATACATGTATATCAAGTCCAAGTATGATTAAAAAAATCTAATATATAGATGCTACTTACGAGATTTTCTTCTATCAATCTGTAACCGCCTCGAGAACCATAATATACCCCCCGCTTCTGTGAGATGTTAGCACGATTTCTGGCGCTAACGCTCTTCAAATCATATAAAATCGCAAGTAGATGAGACAATTAGAAAATTATAGATACAAGTAGAGTTTTAGAAAAATGTAACCTGAAACTTTTAGAAAAATGTAACCTTAAGTAGAGTTTTACAAAAATGTAAACATATGACATGGATACTTAACCTGAAACTTTTCAGTAGCTCGTTTCGCCTTATAATTATCCCATTGTTGCTGAGTGATGTGGGGGTACTTTGTCGGTGGGCTCTTATGCATCTGCCCCGTCTCCTTGTCCACATACAAGTGTAATTTGGCAAGGTCACACCTCCACTGCCTTAAGACTGCCGCTGCCTTACGTAATAGATACTTATCATGGCAGTCTGGAATATCGAAAGCTTCCTGCATCATCATCATATATACTAATAAGCGGCTGTCTAATATCATACCTTTATACGAACCTTTATACGGCTTCCTGCCTTATGTAATAGTAACTTATGCAAAATAAAATGGTGTTTAGCTAAAGATATTATCATACCTTTATACGTTTCAAGAGTAAGTTCTGCAATGCAGGATTTATATTCCTGAAATTATCTAAATCAATAGGCACAAACTGTTTGGTTGTAACTCCAATCCAAGTGGATAAATGGCTAGCATTTGGACCAGTAGGAACACCTTTCACACTCCATTTTATTTCCATCGGCGTTTTTGCCGCTATAGCTGCAAGGGCTGCAGAGCACTTCGAAGCACCCCTCTCACCAGGCTTATCCCCCTTATCATTGTTTTCTACTCTTTTCCGTTTTTCACCCATGATAATCCTAAGACACTAAGACCTTCAAAAGAAATGAAATAGTAACGGAACAGAGTCATGCATACAGCGATTCTAAAACCCTAAGACCTTGAAATGAATGAAATAGTAACTGAACAAATAAAGAGTCATGCAGAGATTCTAAAACTCTAAAAACTTAGAAAGGAATGAAACTAGATGATAAAGAGAACGATAAATAGAAAATGAAAACAAAAAGATGAACTTCAATCTTAAAACCCTAAAGACGAAACACAAAAATTACCTGATAAAGAAAATGAGAACAGGGTGATGATAAAGAGAACAGGATGATGATCACGAGTACGAGGAGGATGATGATGATAATAAACAAAAAGATTTGTGTTGTAAACGAGGATGATTGTAAACGAGGAGGATGATGATGATAATGTACGTGTGTAAAATTTACTCTATAGGATTGTAAATTATTTTTTATTAAGAGAAACTAAAGGGTTTATTAAGAGAAACTATTGACAACGGTTATCCTACAAACCACCGTTGTTATAGAGTAATGACAACGGTTAAAGCACACCCGTTGTAGAAAGTAATAACACTAAGACAACGGTTTATTTATTATAACCCGTTGTTGAAAGTAATAACAACGGTGAAATTCTAAAACACCGTTTTTATAGATTATGTATATTTTTTTTAATTTTTCAGATACGCGCGCGCGGTATTAAAATTTGAGGCACGAAATAAACTCATTAACTTTGCTCTAAATTAATTTATTTAACTTTGCTCTAAATTTAATTTAATTTATTTTACTTTGCTCTAAATTTTATATTATAGGCGTAAGTTACGTTTAATTATTAGCTCGGATCGGGTTTGGCCTGGGAATCAATTCCAATCGGGTTAGATTCGGCGGGTTTGTAATTAATAACTTTATCGATCGGGTTAGTTATTATTATTAGTTTGGTTCAATTCGGGTCGAAGCGAGGGTCCTTTCGGCTTTCAATTCGTGTCTGTTTCGGGAATGATTATAATTGGGCGGGTCGTCGATAATTTCCGGGTCAAGCGGATGTGGTATATATATATCGAGTCTAGATAGGGATCCTCGAATCGTGTCATTTTCTTTTTAATTAAGGAACTGGTTATTATAATTATCATGCATCACTAGTTAACCTGAAACTGATCGATCGGGTGGCCAGGCCAGCAGTTACGGATCGGGCAATCCACTATCTAGAGCAAGTAGCTACGTACTTCGGGTCGATCGCTTTTGGGCCGGGTCGGGGGCACGTGTCATTATTAACCTCGTATATATGTACTACTTATTGCAATAATATTGATGATAATATAATATTGATGATATATATATAATAATTAATGATGATGACTTCCGGATCATTAATTAACGCTCGTACTACTTTGCAATAATAACAGATTAACCAATGCACATGCAAGTAAGTATTATATATACACGTCAATGTTTCCCAAATTAAATAATGATGATATATATATATATATATATATATATATGGGGTCGATCGACTTCGTTCATCCAAGTACGCTAATAAAAGGGACGGATATATTGACGATGCATATATATATATAATGCTCAAATTAATTAAAAAGGACGGTTTATTGCTTTTTTACCACCTATTATATATAATATATATTATATTATTGTGTATGTATGTATGTACATACGTTTTATCAACAAATAAATGGTTAATAATAATAGGCCATATTCCGATCAGGTAGTTAGATTCGTCGGGCCGTTTTTGCATCACAAACCTGAAACTGTCCGACCCAAAATTAATTAGCTAGTATCGGGTTATTTAATTTAATTCGATAGAAATCATCATTTATTATCCGCGTGATGATTATTTAGTATCATTTTCGGGTCGGATCACTTTTAATTATTAAGTATCATTATTAGTATACGTGTGTTACTTCAAAATAACCCTAAACCCCCTAAACCCTAAACCCTAAACCCTAAACCCTAAACCCTAAACCCTAAACCCTAAACCCTAAACCCTTTTTTATATACTTCTATATATATATATATATATATATATATATATATATAGTAGATGATCGCTATATATTGATCAAACATCAAAATATTGAACATCAATTCAAACACTTTAAACAACATTCTTTCTCATTGATTTCATTAGGAATAACCTAGATTTTATATTAAAGTACATTACATTCATCCGACATCAAATAAATAAAGATGTTAAATAATCCGGAACAATTCTGGTTAAGAGTAAAAAGCTTTTCTCACACTGCCACCAACAATCCGGAACAATATTGATGATACTGATGACTTCCAGATCATTAACCTCGTATTTTGCAATAACAGATTCAATGCCTGCAAGTACACGTCTTGCATGCGGAGATAAGGTAGGACGGTTACAGCTCAACATATCTCTTGCGGCATCCAACCTTCGAGTATAAGGCCGACGTGGGTAGCCAGAGGACGATGATGATGACGACGCTTGGTTGACAAGTCGGACTGCTTCACGCCTCTCAATCCAATAATCCCTTCGATGTTCAATGGATCCTTTAATCAATGGGTGATGATCAGTGGGAACTACGGCAAGAGCCTCCTCCTCATCTGCAATCAATTTTGTAAGGGTCGTCTCATCGTTGGGAAGGTTAACTGCTGCCATTGATGATATTAATTTTAGGGTAGTTATGTAATATTTAAAGGAGGGGTTTTGAGGCTGTATTTATAGAGGGGTTATGCTGCCATTGATGATGTTCAATGGATGCTTTAATCAATGCTGGTTCTGCTGTTGTTTATTCACGGGTTTGGACTGCAATATCTTTTAATTAAAAATAATAATATTGAGCAATAACAACGGGTATTGGTAAAAAACCCGTTGTTATTACTAACCACAACAGTTTTCGTGACCACAACCGGTGTGATAGAGTTACTGCATATTGCAGTAAGTGAATTGACTACATAGGAAATGTAACGTACTGCATATTCAAAACCCGTTGTTATTACTAACAACAACGGTTTTCGTGACCACAACCGTTGTGATAGAGTTACTGCATATTGCAGTAAATGCATTGACTACATAGGAAATGTAACGTACTGCATATTCACACATTTACTCAATCAATAACGTACTGCATGCATGTTAATGTATAGTCGTTTTGGGAACCAATGCATGCATGTGAATAAATGCCTTCATAAGAACCAATGCATGCATGTGAATAAATAACTCCAATAAATAACTCTCTATAAATACAGCCTCAATACAAGGAGGTTATCAACCACATACAAAATTCCCAACTCTAATCAATAACATATTTGCTAAACCATACAAAATTTCCCAGCCTCAATACAAACATCAACCATACAAATTGTCTGGAACTTTTACTAAACCATATGCTTGCATCATGAAAGAAATGCCTTCTCATATTGAGGGTGACTACGTTGTGTGTAAAACTTACAAAAAACTCCGTGATACGCTTATTCGAAATGGCTACTTAATCAGGAAGATGTGGCCAAATTATCATCGCAGGTACTTTACAGGGGAACTCGTTTTCGAGTTTGGGATGTCGGATGCTCATCGTGCGTCCGCATTCAAACTGGCAAGAATGTTTGACAAGGCCGGGCATGGGCGAAAAGATTTTATTGAGAGCACGGACCACCAGCCTGGGCCATATCTATGGGTGGCTTCCGAACATGACCGTTACCGTTGGCCAAATGGGGTCGACCTCGTTGAAGTGACCCAGGTAGAGCAGTGGGAAGGGTTGGCTCTGGCCGAGGCTGACCCGATTGATGCATATGCTCTAGCGGTGGCAGCTATCCGGGAGATTTACCCGGACTCAATTTAGTTGTTGTTGTTGTTTGGTTGTAGTTGTTTGGTTGTTTGGTTGTTGTTGTTTGGTTGTAGTTGTTTGTTGTTGTTTTGGCGCCATTTGTGTGTGGCGCCGTTTGAACTTATTATTTAATAATATTAATGTTGATACGTTAATTTTTTTTTGACTTAAGTTTAGAAGTAATTAAACTAATTCAATTCAAAGCTATTCAATCGATAAAGCAAAATTAGAATTGAATGACATTCAGGAAATGACATTAACAAATTTGCTAATAAACGACATTGAATTGGTGAAAATAATAAACGACATTCAGGAAATGACATTCACAAATTCAAGAAATAGTTCACAAATTCACAAATTCAAAAATAATAAGGGAGATGATGACAGAAAAATGATCGCTTTGTGATAGAGTTTTTGTGTTGCAGTACAGTCGTATTATTAGTGTTGTGTGTTTCCTTAATACAAATATTGACAACGGTTATCATAAACAAACCGTTGTGATAGAGTAATGACTACGGTTATAGTAGTCTACCCGTTGTAATTAGTAACCACAACGGGTATATTTACAGAAACCGTTGTTGTTGCTTACCTTTATTTTTTTTTTAAATTATAATTAGAGACATCAATATCATAAGTACTATACACTGCAATAATAATCAGCAGAAACCAACAAAGACAGCAATATCATAAGCACTATACACAGCAATATCAGCAGAAACCAAAACATGGAGACTGTATAATGAGTGACCAAAAGCTAAAAAATTTGGGAATCTTCAACAATGACCAAAGCTAACAAAAACTAAAGACAATACCACCTCAGGATCGGGGACGTTTCTTGCCCGACATAGTTTCTTCGTTAACCCAAATACCTTCACCATGATCATCACGCATATAGATGCTTTCAATGTTATCATTATCAGTGTCAACATTGTCGAAATAAGATACAGTGGAAGAGTGATCCATTCCCTCAAACACGACATCCTGATCATTATCCCCACCATTATCGTGTGCACCCCGTCTACTCCTTATAGATAGTACAACAGACCACTTCTTATCCATAGGATCGGTGATATAGAACACTTGTTTAGCTTGGGATGCCATTATGAAAGGATCATCCTTATTATTGCCAACCTTATCCAAATTGACCCACGTAAATCCCATTTTATCCTTTCGAACACAATTGTTGTTGTTATCAACCCAGTTACATCGAAACAGAGGTATTGTGAAATCAATGTAATCTAATACCAATATTTCTTGAATCACACCATAATAAAGGCATTTTCCCCAAATAAGGTTTTTATCTTTTGAAGTAGCAAAGTGCATTGCCTCAAATTCAGAACTCACACCACTATTTTTCATTGTGCTCAACTCATCTTGCTCGCGGGTGTAAAAAGTATAACCATTAATAGCAAAACCGCTGAAAAAAGTGGCCCTGGCATTTGGACCTAACCCAAGACGTAGTAACCTAGGAGAGATGTCATCACCATACAAATTCTTCTACTCCAAGACAACATTCCTAAACCACTCTCCAAATGTCTTCTTATGCTCGTTTGCAATCCACATCTCGCTCTTGTTTGGGTGATCGTATTTGAGCTCATCTTTGTGTTGTTGAATATAAGGTTGCACCTCATCTTCGCTGTTTAGCACATACGTATGTGCTAAATGTAACATGTCACGTGACACAATTTTTTCAACCCGGCCCCTAATACCTTTTCCGGTCATCCAGTCACTATGACGATTCTTTGGAACACCAATTAACTCCTCACGGGAGAGATGAGCGTAACAATATGCAAGAGCTTCTTCTAATATAGCACGTTCAGCAATACAACCTTCTGGACGATACCGATTTGATGTATAGTCCTTGTAGACTTTCATCCATCTTTCGAAAGGATACTGGTATCTCAAGTACACGGGCCCAAGGTACAAAATCTCCCTAACCAAGTGAGTGGTCAGGTGAATCATGATAGTGAAGAAAGAGGGTGGAAAATACATTTCAAAATGACAAAGAGAGGTGACAACGAGGTCCTGCAATGAATCTGCATCATCGGGATCGATGACTTTATCGCATATGGACTGGAAGAAGAGACAGAATATGGTAATAGCATATCGTACCTTTTCAGGTAAAATGGAGCGAATAGCCACGGATAGTAATTGTTGCATCAAAGTGTGGCAATCATGTGACTTTAACCCGGTGAGTTTTAGATCTTGCATCGACACAAGGCTTTTGATGTTGGACGAATAAACATGTGGCACTTTAATTCCATTCAAGCATGCACAAAATTCTTTTTTCTCATTCCGTGAAAGGGTATAAGCTGCTGGCGGTAAAAATGTACCATTACCTCTCTTCTGTGGTGCCAACTCTAGCCTAATACCCATCATTTGCATATCTTCCCTAGCTGCGGCGTTATCCTTTGTTTTACCGTGAACATTCAGGAGGGTATTGATAATATTATCACAGACATTTTTCTCAATGTGCATGAAATCGAGGCAATGCCTGACCTCCAGGTCAGGCCAATATGGAAGTTTATCAAAAAATATGGATCTTTTCTTATCCCCACGAGTAGACAATTTAGAGCCGTTCTTCTTCCCATATTTTATCTCAATATGCTTTACTTTCTGATAAACTTCATGCCCACTCAAAATTCTAGGAGGTTGACGATGTTCTTGACGTCCATTAAATGCTTTCTGCTGCTTGCGATAACAATGGTCAGGATCCAAGCCCCTCCTATTTCCCAAATACACATACTTATGAGAACACTTCAAGTATTCAGACTCGATATCCTCCCCACACAATGGACAGGCCTCTTTCCCATGCACCGTATGCCCAGAAAGGTCGCCATAAGCCGGATAGTCGGTTATTGTACACAATAACATCGCTCTCAAATTGAAAGTTTCATTCCTATATGCATCAAATACTTCTATCCCACTATCCCACAAAATTCGCAAATCATCTAAAAGAGGTTCCAAATAGACATCTATATTATTTCCAGGTTGTTTAGGGCCGGAAATTAACAACGACAACATCAAGTACTTTCTTTTCATGCACACATATGGAGGTAAGTTGTATATTGCCAACACTACTGGCCAAGTACTATGTTGGGTACTCATGTTTCCATGTGGGTTCATTCCATCAGTGGACAGCGCTAGACGTAAGTTTCTAGGTTCAATGCCGAACTCGGGATACTTAGCGTCGAACGATTTCCATTGCATACCATCTGCCGGGTGTCTTAGCTTCCCATCATTTATTCTTCCAGTTTCATGCCAAGTTAACATTTTTGAATCATTGCTATTCGCAAACATCCTTATGAATCTTGGTATCACTGGAAAATACCATAACACCTTAGCCGGGATCCCTTCCTTATCCTTATAACGCCACTCAAAACAAACCGGACAATTGGTTAAGTTTTGATATAATTTTCGATACAATACGCAATCATTTGGACATGCATGTATTTTCTCATATTTCATACCCACCCCTCTAATTAGTTTTTTAGCCTCATATGTCTTAACGGGAAGAACATTACCATCTGGAAGCATGTCGTTTATCAAGGCTAATAAACTAGTGAAACACGTGTCACTAACCCCATTTGCCCCCTTGATATTATACAACTTCACCACAGCCGACATCTTTGTGTACTTACAACCAGGGTATAGAGGCGCTTCAGACTCACACAACTTCTCATACATGTTGTCAAGGTCATCCAAATTAATGTTTTCATCTTCAAAAGCATTTGATTCATCATCTTTTTCTTCATTATCTGTAGACCCAACATTCAACTCGTCTGCTTCCAACTCAACATACTCGGCAAACTCGGGATCATCAGTTATCCTTTCGTATACCTCAAGATCATCTTCTTCAAAATTATTATCTTCCTCTAATGATTCCCCATGAAAAATCCAACGGGTATAGGATCGACTAAAACTATACTTTTCTAGGTGAATTTTAACGTCCGGAATAGCCATATACCTAATATTACCACATCTTTCACAAGGGCATGGAATACTAGAAGAACCATTCAAATTGTTCGCAACGACTTCATAAAATTCAGCTAAACCATCCTTATAGTTTGGGTCACTCATATTCGCAGCATTCATCCAAGTTCGAGTCATTTATCTACATTCGTAGTATATATAGTAAGCCAAGTAATTCAGAAAATGAAACTAATTAAAACTAATTCAATAATAAGCCAACTAATTCAGAAAATGCAATGTATAAGGCAACTAATTCACAAATAAACGAAATTCAGGAAATCAATAAAGAAAAATTATTAGAATACCTGATTAATAAGAAATTGCAGACGGAGATGATGACAAAGAGACGATCAGGAAATCAATAAATTATTAGTGTTTGTGGTTTTGTGATGCAGTATAATCGCTTTGTGTTTGTGTTTGTGTTTTTGTGTTGCAGTACAGTATTATTAGTGTTGTGTGTTTTTTCATCTTTATTAAAAGTATTGACAACGGTTATTATTCATAGTCACCGTTGTTATTAGGTTCCTTATTTACAACGGTTAACAAAGTTATATCCGTTGTTACAACTAACAACAACGTACAACAAAATCATATCCGTTGTTATTAATTTAAGCCAAATATTGCGCCAAATTAATAACACATTATAACAACGGGCTTTTCATACCCGTTGTTATTACTTTTCCTTATTTCGCGCTAAATTAATAACGACGGATATAGAATAAACTGTTGTTATTAGTAAATTTATTTACAACGGTTATTTTAGTTCACACCGTTGTTAAAACTAATAACAACGTTCGAAAAACTTATACCGTTGTTATTAGGTTTAATAAAATTCCGCGAAAAAATAATTCTCCTTTCCACAACGGTTTTTCTTTATTTTCGTGAGTATGCGTTGTTGATGGGGCGTTGTTATTGCCTGTATTTGTAGTAGTGACATGTTCCTCCTTCACTACTTTACACCATGACATCTCCTTGGCCATTTTCTTCATGGGGAATCGACATTATCAGAAAGATCACCCCAACCGGAACAGGAGGAAACTGCTTCATTCAAATGGGTCGAGGCAGTATCCTACACTAGTCTCATCGCTAAAAATGTGGCAAAATTCATACAAACCAACATCATCAGTCAATATGGTTGTCCTGATGAAATCATTAGTGATAATGGATCACATTTTCAGGCTGAGACTAAGCAAGTGCTAGCCAAATACAAAATCAAGCATCACCATTCCTCGCCTTACAGATCTCAGACTAATGGCGCAATAGAAGCAACTAATCAGAATGTCGTAACAATCCTCAAGAAAATGATCGACAATTACTGCGATTGGCCAAGCAAAATACCCTTTGCATTATGGAGCTATCGCACTTCAGTTAGGACACCCACTAGGGTCACTCCTTTCTACTTAACTTACAGGAGGGAAGCTGTACAACCTGTAGAACTAGAGATCCCGTCTCTACGTATTCTCTTGAAAAGTGAAATTCCAGAAGCTTATTGGAAAAAGGATAGATATGATGAACTTGTCCTCTTAGACGAGCGAGATTACGTGCCTTACATAATGTACAGACATATCAATCACGTATCAAACAAGCCTTCATCAAACAGGTTAAATCCAGAAACATCAAAGAAGGGGACTTGGTGCTCAAATCAGTTAGAGCCCTCCTACCTGTTGATCCACGAGGAAAGTTCAAACCTAACTGGGCTGGGCCTTTCTTAGTCAAATCCATATTCTCAAAGGGTGCAGTTAGAATCACAGACCTAGATGAGAATGAATTCGCTAACCCTACCAACCTAGACCAATTGAAACGATACTACCCTTAGCATATGTCGAACAAGAAAACCAAACACGCCTCGCGTTAACCCACGTGTCGCTCATGCGACACGAAATAATCCGGCCCCTGGCCAGTCCACTTTAATGTCACTATGCTCTTGCATTTTGACATTTGGATAATCCTCATGTCATCAACTAAACTAAATTGTACTTCTTTTAGGAGTAAGCAAGGCACACGCCGCCTTTTTCTAAGTTCATTACAAGCTCTTGCTTCGAACGATTATTCTTTTACATTTTAGAACGCACAGGGTTTGATTTCATTTTTTGTCAAATGAATACGTAGGCAATCCTTCACAGGATTCAACCCGTCTTTATCTTAAAATGTAAATAGAAGGACATTTGCATTTGCATTTGAAATTCGACAAGAATAATAAAAGAAAATCCCATCAGTTTCTTAACTAAACTTAATCTTTATTCATTTATTCCTTAATAACAATAATACGCTACATAAAAAATGCTGAAATAAAAGCTAAGCTAGAATTCTAAAAACCCCGCCATTTATTACAACTCAAAAAAATAATAATAATACTAAATAATAAAACGCGACTAAGGCTATTCTTCCATCTTCCCCTTTCCTTTATCACCCTTGCCAATCTTCGTGTCTCAACCACGAGCCGGGCGCTCTTGCGCTATCTCAGACATAATCACCAACGGTCTTTCTCGCGGTCTAGCCTTACCATTTATGTCCATCACCATCTTCACAACAGGATTAGTCCTCGGTTTCTTTGCTGGATGAACAACTAGGAATCCGGCTTCTTCTTCCCCTTCAGTTTGATATTTTTCTTTCTCTTTAGCCGTCTCGTGGATTTTATAGTCTATAGGCTCATTTTTTCTCAGTTTCTCACGCTCCTCAGCAGTACTAGCCTTTCTCCACTGTAAGTATGAGCGTGATACCCATAACGAGCCCACTGGAATAGGTACATACCACATATTCCTCTGAACCCACCTATCGGCCCATTCGCGACAAGACTCTACAGTATGAGCCAAGGCAGTTTGGGGAACGGTATCAAGCCTCAGAATTTTATGTTTAAGGCCAACTTGCCTCAACAGTCTTTCCGGAAATATACATACCATGAATTCCAAGCCATGAAAACGAACTGAACGAGTAGGATCCAAAGATGATGCCCTAGTGATTGACCGAAGATGCCACCATGGCACGATCCATCGAATCAAGGGACCACCCTTGCTCTTCTATTTATTTTCCCAATAATTGTATACCCGGGAAAGGTGTGACAACCCTCGCGAATGCGGAAATATAAAACATACAAGCATGTGAATTAATATGCGGAAATACGGTATTTTAAAAACTTTTATACATGCAAGATAGATAAACGAGGAGTGTCAAAATATTACAAACTAAGTACGAAATACAACAAAGAGACGGGGTCTCTCAAAATGTTAGCAAAGAACAAGTATTTAGCAAAACTAGCTAAAATCGTCTAGAGGTGAAACTTCCAGGGACAACGCCCGCTAGCTCACACCCGAACCCAAAATAGCATAAGCAAAAAGCCATCCATGCAAGCAACCTGTTCATCCATGAAAAACATGAACGCCACAGTCAGTGGGGAGTAACTCAGGGTTCTCCCAGCCATATCACATTAAACGTACATATAAGGAAATACAAAAGTAAAATCATGCATATATAGATATCCATGTGAGTTACGATAAGAATAGATAGGCAATCCAATATATAATGATAAGCTCATATGGAAATCAAATTGAGGAACCATCATGTGATTCAAGACTCGGGGAAGACACTCTTAGGCAACCGAATACGCTCACTAGGGCTTGCATCTCACCGTTAGCGGTATAAGATTGATAAGATTGAGACTCGACAGACAAACCAAGCCAAGTCATGCGATGATCACCATAAATCCAACATATTATCATCCATTCACGAACAAAGACATTGACGGTGTCCAATCATGCAATGACCATGAATAATATCATGAAATCACGCATTCAAAGACGACGACACAAAGACGACATCTCTCACGGTAAATAAAACGCACTAGCACCGTGTACATGGCAAGTATGATTAAAAGGCATCCACGGGATATAACATTTCCCTGAACGCATACACGATGCTACATTTCGTATATGTAGACTAATTTCTCCTTTCCCCTCCTGTTAAACACGATAATAGAATACCCCGGTCCTAGTCCTAACTGGCCAGCATCCCGAAATCAATTTCCGGTTCGACATATACTATAAACGTTTCGCATCCAAGACTCGGTCTTGACACATGACGCCGAGTACCACCCCCAAATTCAGTAGATCAATTCACGAAAGAGGCGGAAAAGAGCTCAAGCCTCATAACAAGCGGTACGCTACATGCAAATAACCCCACCTCGCAAGTACACAACATTTGACGGCCGGGTCGATCAACGCATAGCGTTCAACTCCCAACAAAGTCGTCGTATGCCCACTAACACATGCATTTAAGCAGTAGGATACCTCTCCGTTCCGACATTCCAGCCTTACGAATGGGAAGGTAGCCAAGGGAATGAGAGTACAAAGCACAAGACAAAATAGTGCTCAAACCATAATATTTGTAAAAACCGACTCAAAGTGGGAACATACCAAAAACCGTCACAAAACATGAGAATAGGGAATCATATAAGTTTTAATATGATAAACATGAGTCAATACATGATACATAAGCATTAGAACAAGTTTATGAAGCATAATGAATAAAAACATAGATCACCTCTCCAAAACAATGTTGTTTGGAAACCAACGAAATCAAGGGTCCACTTCAAGCGGTCATAACTAGAGTCTAGAATGTAAATGCAGAAATTCCAACATGTAGGTGATAGCTTATCCTCTTACTGTTCCAACGGGATGTCACACACAACACACAAGCTCAAACAAGCAAGTAAACGAAGGGATATGATCATTTTACGAAAAGGGGCATTTTTTTGTGTGGGAAATTTTTGTTGGCAGCGAGTGACGCCGCCTTTCGTCCCACGGCACGCAGCCTTGCGTTCCTATACGACGCAACCTTCGTCCTACGACGCAGCCTGCGTCCTTCACGGGATTCAAGGCCGATCAAAAATCAACATGTTATCAACAACAAAGTCCTCATTTATCATCACAAATCATCAATTCTCATATCAATTAACAACTAACAACATCCATCAACAACAACACAAGTCCTAAGCATACTAACCATAATCTAAATACGATTACTAGCCTAGATAACACATAAAACACGTAAATGACATCGAGTAACCCTTCACCGTTACCTTTATGCGTCTCTACTACTCGTCAAGCTCCTCTTCAATTAGGTAATAGTCTTTGTCGGGATCTTGGAGGTCACCACCTACAAATAGATCATAAAAGATGAATAAAATTCATCTTGAGAAAGACGGAAAGTTTGAAAAGCGAGAAAGACGATACTTTTAAAATCAATACAGATAGAGGAAGGTAAGAGGGGAAGAATGAGATGAACTTACGTGAATTTCGACAAGAAACGAGTGATATATGACGATTCAAAGTTTGGATGAAAATGGAGGCAAGGGTTTTGATTTGGGTTTCTTAGTGATGAAGTAAGTTGAATTGTGTTGAATGAAAATAGGATAAGGGAGTATGAGTTGTATATGGGAAAAAGTCAACAAAAGTCAAATTCGCCTTAAGACGGGATTCTCATGGAATCTCACGGAAATTCCAAATACGAACTCGGAAATTCTAAATTCGACTCGAAACTTTAAATTCTAAATTAAAACTTAAATTTGCTGAAAAGTATCCGTAAAATATTTTCACTAGAAAAATAGGGTACATTTCCGGGTGTTACAATCACCCCACGTTTTAAAAAGTTTCGCCCTCGAAACTTGAGGGAAAGAAAAATACCTTACTCGAAAAGACTCGGATATTTACTACGCATAGAAGCTTCAGTTTCCCAAGTCTCTTCTTCGACATTAGCACTTCTCCACAAGATTTTCACTAAAGGAACTACTTTACTTCTCAACTTCCTATCCTTACGATCTAGGATGCGGATCGGCTTCTCTTCAAAGGATAAATTCGGTTCAAGCTCGGGCATTTTAACTTGAAAGACATGGCTTGGATCACTAACATACTTCCTCAATTGAGAAACATGGAAAACATCATGAACCTTAGCCAAATTCGGGGGCAAATCCAACTTATAAGCAACGGCACCAATCCTTTTCACAATATCAAAGGGTCCAATGTACTTCGAGCTCAGTTTACCCTTAACACCAAACCGTTTAACACCCTTCATTGGAGATACCTTCAAGAACACTTTATCTCCCACCTCAAACTCTAAAGGCCTTCTTCGGATATCGGCATAAGACTTTTGACGGTCTTGAGCGGCTTTCATTCTATCACGAATGACCTTCACATTATCAATGGTTTCAATAAGAACATCGGGGCCTAAATCACGATTGTCACTCAATTGATTCCAACATATAGGACTCCGACATTTCCTTCCATAAAGAGCTTCATATGGAGCCATCTTGATAGATGCATGATAACTGTTGTTGTAAGAAAACTCCACCAACGGTAAACTCCTTTCCCAACTAGACTGGAAGTCAAGATCACAAGCTCTAAGCAAGTCTTCAAAAGTCTGAATAGTCCTCTCAGTCTGACCATCTGTAGCGGCATGAAATGCAGTACTCATCAACAACTTACTACCCATGGCCTCTTGCAAAGCTTTCCAAAATCTCGAACAGAATCTCAGATCTCGGTCGGATATAATCTCCAAAGGAACACCATGGTATCTAACAATTTCATCAACATAAGCCTTTGCTAAACGATCCAAATTCCAAGTTTCTTTGATCGGAATAAATCTAGCACACTTGGTCAATCGATCAACAACAACCCAACCTGCATCTTTACCTCCAACGGTTTTCGGCAAAGCCATAACAAAATCCATGGAAATAAATTCCCACTTCCATAGTGGTATATCCAATGGTTGTAGCAATCCACCGGGCCTCTTGTGTTCAACTTCACTTGTTGGCAAGTAAGACATCTCCACACATAAGAACAACATCACCCTTCAGTGCGGCCACCAAAATTGTTTCAGCTCAATCCTTGTACATCGTATTCACCTCCGGGGTGAATAGAATAAGGGGAAAGGTGAGCTTCATCCAAGAACTCGCTTCCTCAAATCAAGACATTAGGAAAAATTAACACGGACCATGGAAACGATAGAACCACCTTCATTTCAAACTTGAAATCTTTACCTTTACCTTCAAGAATCTTGGCTTGGATAGACTTGTAGGTAAGATCATCAATTTGGCTTTCACGGATTTCGCGGAGAAACACCGGCTCGGCAATCATAGCACCAACATGAACAAATCCACGCTCTACAAATTCCAAACTCAAACTTCGAAACTCGGCACAAAGATCAACAGGTAAAACATGCAAAGCATTCAAAGCATGAGAAGCTTTCCTACTAAGAGCATCGGCAACAACATTAGCCTTCCCTTCATGATACAATAACTCAAAATCATAATCGTTCACCAATTCCAAACATCTTCTTTGCCTCATATTCAACTCTTTTTGAGTAAA
>JAIUZE010047790.1:0-32603 GCA_022085475.1 Heliosperma pusillum | reverse complement strand
GGGCGACACCGGGTGTTACCGAGTTTCGGTAACACCATAATAAAAAAAAATATAAATAATTAATAATTAAAAAGTAGTTTTAGTTTTTGCGCCAATATCATAGGGATAATACCGTAATTAACAATCTATTATGTTAATAAAATAAAAAAAATAAAAGATACCAATTGAAACTAAACTATATCCAATCTAATATTATACATTACATATCATAACATACACATTTAATTATCTTCATCAAATAATACCACTTTATTTACCGATTGAGGTATGAATGTATATACGGAGTATATAACTAGTGTACATATATAACAAGGCAGCTACATTTACCTAGGTTATACGAGATTTTGTTCACGAATTTAGGTACATTTTGGTGCCAAAATAAATATCTGATAGTGCATTATGCTAATAGCTTTTTTGTAACAGTAGAAACGTAACACCGATAAGCTCGTCAAGTACGATAACATTAAAATTAAAATTCAAGAGAAGTGAAAAGATTAATTCGGGAGACTTTAGTTAGACCCGACAAAACTTACCCGACTTAATGACCATGTTCGAATAACTCGACGAAATCCAAATTAATGACCACGAAGAATTTGACCTCATATATGTGTTGACCCGACCCTACGTAACCCGACCCGAATGTTAATCATTGCAAACTGTCCGTTATCCCTAAATAACATGATAATAAGTCATCTGAGAGTGACTCGGAACCAAAAATGACTCGGCCCTACGTAAATTCTTATAAACCCGAACACAAATTGATCTACACGATTATTTTTCATTTTAGGAGATTTCATAAGAAATGTTTTTTAAAACAAATGCTCCACTGATGCTACCATAACTAGGTGATTACATGCTAATTTTGTCATTATTAGTTTATAAAACAAGTATCATGGTCAAAAGCTACCTCCTATATGAACGATCACTAGTGTAGATTTATTGTTCCACATATATCGCACAACAAAATTTTGGACAGAATCTTTCAGTTTTTTTTTTACAATTATTATTTTGATTATTGGTAAACTAATTAATTGATGTAAAGTTCCTCAATTACCCTTTAACATTAGTTTAGTTCGACATTTGAATTTTGATGGAGGGAACGCAAAATGTAAAGTAAATTACAATAATAACCCGGGTGTCGCTCAACTTAAGTAACACCCGGTGTCGCCATCTCATTTTCCTTTAGTTAATGCATGGTGTGGTTAGCTCGTAATTCTAGAGGCTTAGAATATTGAGTTTTGAGGTCATGCATTAAGTTTGGAGAAACAATTAATAACTAGATATTTGATTTGACGAATAGAAACTAGATGCAAGGCTAAATTGATTCACAAACTAGTGGACATAAATACGTAAAAATTTAAATGTGCGATAAATTTATTGTTTTGAGCTTTCGCGTATTAGCAGTCGGGAATACTCAGTTAATGGTATAATGAAAATTATCTTGGAATATATTTAATGTAATTTGAGGATTTCAGTGTTATACTCGTTCGGAGAGAGGAGCCAGAATTTTGTTACCAAAATATTTGTCACATGACCTTGGCTTTAGGGAATTCATAGGTAGACATAAGAGAAAGTTTGTAACTCATTATTTCTCTTTTATATTTCAGGAAATAACATAAAGATTATGATTATTGGAATCACAGTTTTAGAAGTTATTGAATATTAATTGTACGTATGTATTAATTGCAATTAGGTGTTTGATTTATTTAATAGTTAGCGCATTGATGGATGAATATAAATATAAATTTTTATTAATTTATGGTTTCCCCAATATTAATCTTTTTGGATGCATTGTTAAATAATAGATAATGATGGAATGTGACTATTTAAGGTGTTAGGTTGTGAAGTGATGTGTGTTTTAAATACCGCAAGTGTACGGTTGTCAAAGTAGCACTTGAGGGTCGATTTCCACGGAGAGCAAGGTGATTACTAATCGTTTCTATTCAAACGTTTAGCTAAGTCGGACAAAACTAGGAAGGTAGAGTAACGATTTAAACTAAAAAGCAAATATATAAAATTAAACTAATGCTAGGACCAAAGAAACTATAGCGAGCTAATAAGATAAGGTTTAAATCAAATGATTAAAAGCCTAGGACTCGACTTTTCCACCGACATTTGCAACTACTATCAAACCCCGTCGATTGGTTGTTAAGGAAAATGTGTTAGGAGGAAACGCCTCTAATTCGCCAAGTATCTCCCTCCCGGGTTCACACATGGACACTAGTAACACCGACCTATCTCTCTTCCGGGTTCATAAGTCGGACTCCCTTACACAACACTCTAGCACCCGAGAACGCGCGACATCCCCAAGATATTCAAGTATTAGTCAAGGTAAATAAGTACGCGATAAATCCCGGTCCTCCAACCCCTTTTCTCAAAGGTGATATTCAAACCGACTACCAAAGGTGTCCCCTTCAAGTTCCCCCTCCCGGGTTCAACCCAAATCAACTACTAGTCTAGATGGGGAGAGCCCGACTCTCAACCTAATCGACTCCCGTCGACGGTCAAGGGTAAAGAGTCAACGACAAACCCAAATAAAACAATAAACAATCAAAATCCCAAGGTAAGCCCCAACCAAATCCCCCAACAACCAATTAAAGCGGAATTTAATGGGTTAATCACTCATGTCGGGGATTAATCGAGTCCTAGTAAGAAGACTACTCACTATTCATAGTAATAACACAAGAAAAATTAATAAAGGTTGAATCTTTAATGTTGAACATAATAAAGATTAGATTTTTATCCAAGACAAGTAATTTCTCAATTAAAAGGAACTAAGAATCAATAAAACTAAAATTCAACAACAACTAAGCATAAAGGAAGAACCTTTATGAACAAACTAACTCTAAAAATTCAAACTTTAAGTACTACAATGAAAATAAGAACAAATAAAAATAATGAAAGAGAAGGAGATAGTACCAACAATGAAAGACAAGGAAGAACAAAGAAACTAGAAGGAAAAATAAATCTTCAATCTTTGATTAGATGAAAAATTGAGAACTATAGATCCAATTACAAGGGAGTAGTTGAGTTTTCTCTCTCTAAAAATGCTCTAAAAATCAGTCCCCCTTCAAGTTTTCAGGTTTGGTCTATTTATACAAGATTAAAATCACGCAAAACGAAGTCGTATAAGGCCGGGGTGAACAGTGTGCGAAATTGAGATTTCGCACGGCTCACTTTGTTCCGCACGGCCAACTTTGCACGGTCAGTACTTCCCTGCTTCAAGTTCGCACGGCTGACTTTGTTCCGCACGGCCAACTTTGCACGGTCATACTTCCTGCTTCAAGTTCGCACGGTGCTCATTTTTCCTTGATTTGCGTGATCCTTCTTCTTCTTTTCGGGTCGTGGATCGTTGAGCTGTCCCACGGGTCTCCTCTATAGTGCTTGGTGGGTCCTTATCGTACCTAAATAGCATAAAAACCCAAAAGTATAGAACCAAGCACCCGAATGTCGGGTTTTACGCATTTAAGCATTTAAGCATGATTCTAACATAAAGCACATAAGAATATAGATTAAATAACACAATTATTAGCATAAAAAGTGTGCAAATAATTAGGCTATCAAATCTCCCCACACTTATCTCTTACTCGTCCCCGAGTAAGTATTAGGACTAACTACGACCCCTTATTCTAAAAGTGAGTGCACGATATAAGCACTCCTTAGCTATTAGACTACTATTAGCCGAATGAGTTTTAGCGCACTCTACGCCCTTTCAACTCACGTAGTTAAGCTCATTAGGTAAAGCAAAACTCGCAAGGCAAGTGAGGTCTTGCACAAAATTATGACACATCAAACAATTAGGCATATGAAGCAAATTAAGGATGCATCTACAAAAGAAGGGTCACATGCCTCATTCATGCGACGGAAGTGCCTAAGAGAGAAACCGTCTAAAACATGTACAAATCATAATGGCCACAAAGTTCATAAAGCATGGAAGAGGATTTGCCTCCTAGCGGTGCAAAACTAGCATCGCCTCGTCCCCGTCTACTAGTCGCTTCGTCAAGAGTGGTTAGATGGATGATGGAGATGAGATCCCTTGGTGCTAGCAAACACTAGAGGTTTAGGGGTTTCACGTCTCCCACCTAAATGAGAGACAAGGATCGTCCCGCTACGCTATGCAACTGAAGATGAAAATATCCAAAAAGGTAGGGGGGTGTTTGAGTTCTTATTTCTTTGATTTTCTTATCTTTTTCTCCCCCTTTATTTATTTTATTATTATTTTTTTTTCTTTTTTTTTTTTTTTTTCTTCTCCCTTTTTTTTTCTTTTGAATTTGGTTTTGATATTGCTATAAGTTCCCGTCAGGAGTATGCGGTCGTAACCAACAATAGGGGTATCCCCACCGTAGTGGCATTGAGTGGATCCCTTGTTTGAGCCCACTAGAATCCCTAGAAGTCCCGGTTTGCACTTCCCCGACGAGAACAAGAAATCATCACCTGAACTCAGATTTTTGGATTGTATTGAGTTGTTTCCAATTTATTGTAGCTAGAATTGAAAAAGTATTGGATCACGGTTAATTGCATAGCATCACGGTCACCTATGAAACCCGGCAACCAAGGAGTATTCACACCAAAAAGGGTTGTCAAAATGGAAAAAGCGCAAGCTCTCGACTCGGCTCTCTTAGACGGGCCCAAACTTTGCTAGAAATGCACAACCGAGGGCGTTACAAGCTCCACGATTAAGATGAACACTCTATGCACAAGGTAGCCAAAACGTTTTATTCACATTTATCAAGTTTCTCAACAAGACAATTTGCAAAACCTTTCTAACATGCAACTACATGCTATGTAGGCTACTAACATATATTCAACCTAATGCACATGCTCTAACCATCTAAATGACATATAAACTAATGCAACCTCCTAACAACACATAGACACAAATCCGCAACATTTTCAAAATACACATCTGAAAGTCCATAGACCTTAATTAGACTCCTCTAATTATTTACTAAATTACTTTTTAATTTAGTTTATAATGATCTATGTAACATGCATGCAAATATAAAGACATTTATATAAAGAAGAAATTTCCTCACATTGATATGGAAAATATAAGGGCACAACAAGAACTCCTTCTTGTTGTTCTTGAGCTAATAATATGGATGAACACAAATAATCTCCAAAGTAGAAGATCTCCTCTAAGTTGCACCAAGATTAACCCAAATAATCTACCCTTATTATTAACTAGATAATAAGATAGATATTATTCTACTAATATTATGACTATATTACTACACTAGTAATACTTAGTAAATATTAGTGTTTGAGAGTTTTAGTAAGAATATGAGGTTTTGAGAGAAGTAAGAAAACAAAGCACAAAATGAAGTAAGTAAAAAATGAGCAACACTTGATCATTTTATAGGCCATTTGGCCGGACTTCACAAGCCAAAATAGGGCTCTTATTTTGTTCATTTGATCACATGCATTAGAGTGGAGTGTTGTAGAACAAGTGATGATTGTTTACTACTTGTTATGTCACTTTCATAAAGTAACTAAAGAGTAAAAATAAGAACAAAATCATCACCATGTAACTACTAGCCAACCGGCCACAATGGCCTTAGTTTGGTCCATTTTGATTTTTGATATTTGTCTTACAAATACTTATTGATCATATGGTTAATTATCTTGTATAATTAAGTGTTAATTTGATCATATAACAATTATATGACTCAATTAAATAAATAATATGTACTTAACATTTTAAGTAATATTTTACCATTATATCAATATATAATGGGTCCCACAATGCTTAGTTAATTTATTTTACAACTCCTTGTAAATATAATTAACTAATTACCTCTATCTCAAAACCTCAACTAATTTAGTAATTTAACGATTAATTACTAAGTTAAATCTTATTTAATCGTATTAAAATAAGATATAAATTTATTAGTCAATTATCGCATAATTGAAAAATAAGTTTAATCGAATTTGAGTTCTTAACTCAATTTCTAACAATTAACTCTCGTACATATCGAATATATGTAATGTACTAATTAACTGTATCGTATACAAATAATTAGTTACTATTTGGATTTCATCCTTTAGGTGTGACCGAAAGGGATCAGTTGATCACCGCCGTCAAACGACAATAACGTCAAACTCTAGTCAGCCAACCGTTATTGATTTACGTTAATCAACTGACTAATCATATATATAGTCAATAAATATCCCAATTATATTCCATAATAAGATTTATTATGTGGCGCACTTTTGTGGAGGACACCTACTCCAACAACATCTTCATAGACATACGAGCTCATCCTCCTCATGAAAGACATAAAAAGAAATGGAAGTGAAATGAGGTTTGAGCAATCATACCGAGCGGTGTTCAATTTTCCTTGTTCATGTCTCAAATGAAGTGTTGTACCTATGTGAAAACGGCAACAAACGCAAGTATATACATTCTAAACTACCCTATTTTTTTTAGAAGTGCAATGAGTCTCCTCCCCACACTTGCAGCTTACTCGTCCCCGAGTAAGTACATGAACGGAAGAATAAAGCAAACACCCCTTTTTTTTTCTTTTTTCTTTTTTTATTTTTATAGAAGGGAGTAAATTACAGTCTAAGCAACTAAAAGATAAAAAACAAATTAAAAGCCAAAGACTACACCTAACTAGCTAAACATAACACTCTATCTAATTAAACAAGTAAATCAAAGCAAAATACACTAGCTATACTATACTAGACTAGGCTATCTAAATTTGGATGCGGCGGGCATACTCGCTCAACGGGAGCACTCAAAAACAATCAACCCAAGTGCAACCAATGCACTTGCAAACACAAAACCAATAATCACTCAATGTCAAAGCAAGAAGTAGAATCGACCAAACAAGGATTCGGGAACGCCAAAAATAGCCACAACCACGACCAACCTGATGACAAGACAAAACCTCCCCACACTTACCGCTTACCCCAAGGGAGAGCCTACTTTCTACTGAGGCGGAGGGTAACGGGCATTAAAAGCATCAAAGAAAGAGGTAAATGAGTTCTCTACTCGCCCAATAGCACCCATTGCTTCATTGTGGTGTTGGGTGGTCTCCGCCTTCAATTCCTCAAACGATCTCCGGGTCTCATCCCTAAAAGTCTCAAAGGACTTCCTATGCTCACCGTAGGAGGTGTAGAAGGAGTCCAAATTCGTGTTGAGGGACTCGTAGTTGCCACTTAAAGTCCCGTAATTGGTGTTTAATGTGGAGACTTGGGTGAGGAGGGATGACATGTCCCAAGGGTTGGACCCGTACCCCGGAGGTGGAGGAGGATTTTTGTTGTAGGGGGTGGCAAGAAAGGTTGTTGGTGCATGTAAGGGTGGTACCCGAAGCCGGTTTGGTACATCGAACCCGAAGGGTTACCGAACTCGAATTGGTTGGGTCTGGGTAGAGGTCTCGGGCAAGGTCTCATCTCGGGGAGGGGAGTCTAGGTCTACAAAGCCCTCATCATCACTATTGTCATCGTCGAGGTCATGGGCAAGGGTAATTTCATAGCACACTTCGGAGGGCTCGAAAGAATATGAGGCAAGCCCCCACGGTGAGCACTGGTCGGTCCTTACTAATTCCCCCGTCCTCAAGGGCATTCCCCAGTTGCTCTTATGGCGGATAGTGGTGAACTCTTCCGCCGGTAGAGCAAGGGCTCTAGTTGGTGTGATGAGGTAATAAAAACCCCTCTCCCCACTGACCCCTGCGGTGAAAATGCAAGAGGCCATGTAATCGGTGTCAATGGTGATGGAGCCAGGGACTCTATTCTCGGGCTCCGAGGTCATCCCCAATTTTTTTGCAATCAAGGTCACAAGCCCCCCCCCCCCCCAACAAGATAGTCTGGTAACGATTCTCGCACAAGCAGAAGGTGAGTGATCACCGCCCTGACCATGTCGACCGAAAGTGGTTTGTCGTCTAGAAGTTCAAGAAGAACTTGACACGCGGTGGCTCCTACTCGATGGTGGGTCTCACGACTCCCTATAAGAATGTTAGAAAATAATCGCAAAAAGTATCGGAATACCGGGTTCCGCACCGAGTAGATAGTTGCCCTTTGTGCCTCATATCTCCCTTCCGTCCTAGAAATCACGTGCCAAAACTTGGTCCGAGCTTTGGTGGCCTTTTGACTTTGAGAAGGTCTCCCCTTACCACCATGAATATATGGAATCCCAAGGGCACTAGCAAATTGTTGAAGACTCATCTCGTGCATTGCTCCCATAAGCTGAAAAGAGACGGTCGGTCGTAGACCGTCCATGTTCTCTTCTAAACTTGCAAGGAACTCACAAGTTAAATATTTATAAGTAAATGCGCTTGAGCTTCCAATTCGGAAACCACCTCGGGAGCACAGTGACAAGACATCCCTTTCAATCCCGGCTCTTTCCAAGAAAAACTTTGAAAAGAACCGGGTGGGCTCAATATTCTTCTTTATTAATTCAACATATCGCCTTAAGAATTTAGACTCATTGAACCCGACATTCGACCTAGCATGCTTATGTCTAAAGGAGGAGATGTGAGGCCTTACCAACTCCGGGAGGGTGTGAGATGTCTCTCCTCTCTCGGTTCTTGACCTTTTGTTAGCCATGAAGTTCTTTTACCCTTAAAATGGTAATTTAGGCTACCGGAAAATGACCTTGCCCACTAAGCGCCGGACTGAAAATTTCGAACCACCCAAAATCGCCAAAGAAATATACCCAGAGCTTCCTCTTGCCCTCCTTAAGTTCCCCTCAAAAGATGGTGAGGTTTGAAGAAAAGTAGAAGGGTCAAAACTCAGATCTAAGAATTTTTTTGGGTCAATTTTTTTTGTGGTCAAAACAGATTTTTGGACCTTGAGTTATGATTAGAATGTAACAATGAGCATGAAAATGTGGTTTGTGGGTTGATTGGATGAGTTTTAGGTGTGTTTGAGGAGTGTTGAAGGAGGTAAGTAAAGGTTTGGTGTTTTAATGGTGATGTTTGTTGTGATAAGAAAGATGAAGATTGAAGGAAAAGAAGGGGCAAGTGTGTGGGCCGTGTGATTTGGCAGCCACACGATTTTCTTATTTAATTTTTTTTTTTTTTTTTTTTTTTTTTGAATTTCGCACGGTCAAATTCGTTCCGCACGGTCAAGTTCGCACGGTGGATGCCTTCCTGCTTTGGTTTCGCACGGTCAAGTTCGTTCTGCACGGCCAACTTTGCACGGTTAATACCTTCCTGCTTTGATTTCGCACGGTCGGTAGTTTTTTCGCACAGGGCTTATCTTTCCTCCGTTTCCTTTCACTTACGCCCAATATTCTCATTCCTCATCTTTCTAGCTTCATCCCTTCATCACCCAATCCCTCAAGTGCTCCCTACAATACTTCAAACACACTAAAAACATCACATGTGGGTTGCCTCCCATTAGCACACTTGTTTAACGTCGTTGGCTCGACCAAGTTAGCAAGCATACAATAAAATGGATGTTAAAGGGTAAAGAAGATTTAGAAAGCTTAATTCAAGATAGGACAAGGCAAGTATGAAGAGTACATACCCCCCTTACTATTGGCGAACCGGTTGCATAATGTTTCAATCGTTGCCCATTTACCTTAAAATTGTGGTCGCCATTTGTAACTTCCACCGTGCCATAAGGGAAAACATGTGTTACGGTGAAAGGTCCCGACCATCTTGACTTCAACTTCCCCGAAAAGAGTTTTAAACGTGGGTTGAATAAGAGGACCGACTCACCCTCTTTGAACTCTCGTCGTAGAATCTTCTTGTCATGGTACCTTTTTGCCCTCTCCTTGTATAGCTTGGCATTCTCATAGGCTTCAAGTCGAAATTCATCTAACTCGTTGAGATCTAACAATCTCTTCTCTTGTGAGCTCCTTAAGTCAAAGTTGAGGTGTTTTATAGCCCAATATGCTCGATGCTCAAGCTCCACCGGAAGATGGCATGCCTTCCCATAAACCAAACGAAAAGGAGATGTGCCAATCGGGGTTTTGAAGGCCGTCCGATAGGCCCACAATGCATCATCAAGCTTCGCCGCCCAATCCTTCCTTGAGCTACTCACCGTTTTTTCCAAAATAGACTTGATCTCTTTATTGGATATCTCAACTTGGCCGCTTGTCTGAGGGTGATAGCCAATCCCACGGCGATGTTGGACCCCATATTTCTTCAATAAAGCCTCAAACTTCGTCTCAAGAAAATGCGAGCCCTTATCACTTATCAACACTCGGGGTACCCCAAACCTTGGGAATATTACTTTCCTCATGAATTTGCTAACAACTTTTGCATCATCCGTTGGAGTAGCAATCGCCTCCACCCACTTGGAGACGTAATCCACCGCAACTAGGATGTACTTGTTGCCATAGGAGGAGGGGTAGGGTCCTTGGAAATCAATTCCCCATACATCAAACACTTCAACCTCTAAGATAAAGTTTTGTGGCATCTCATTCCTCTTGGAAATATTTCCGGTTCTTTGACACCGGTCACAAGCTCTCACATAAGAAGCCACATCCTTGAATAGGGATGGCCAATAGAAACCACATTGCAATATCTTAGCCCCGGTCTTTGACGTACTTGCATGACCACCACAAGGTAGATCATGGCAATGAGAAATTATAGACTTGAATTCATCTTCCGGCACACATCTCCTAATTATCCCATCGGCACATGACTTGTATAAGCAAGGGTCCTCCCAATAGTAGTGTCTTACGTCATGAAAGAACTTCTTCTTTTGGTGAGAGTTGTAACCATAGGGAACAATCCCGGAGGCCAAGTAGTTAACATGATCGGCGAACCAAGGTGCATCTCCTTTTACAATCGCAAGTAAATGGTCATCCGGGAGAGAGTCATGAATGGGGAGTTCGTTCCTAGAATTTTCACCAACTAATCGAGAGAGATGGTCGGCAACCGAGTTTTCAACCCCTTTCTTATCCTTGATTTCAATATCGAATTCTTGGAGCAAGAGTACCCACCGTATTAGTCTCGGCTTAGCATCTTTCTTGGCCATCAAGTACCTCAAGGCGGCATGGTCGGTATACACAATTACCTTTGACCCAACCAAATAGGACCGGAACTTCTCAATTGCAAACACAACCGCAAGGAGCTCCTTTTCCGTTGTGGTGTAATTGGCTTGTGCCGGGTCAAGAGTCTTGCTTGCATAATGGATGGCATGCACCCTTCCCTCTTTTCTTTGCCCCAACACCGCACCTACCGCTTGGTCACTAGCGTCACACATGAGTTCAAATGGCATACTCCAATCCGGTGGTTGTATTATTGGTGCCGTGATGATGAGTGCTTTCTTCAACCTATCAAAGGACTCCAAACAAGCATTAGACATCACAAAGGGGGTATCTTTGGCCAAGAGCTCGGTTAGGGGTCGGGCGATTTTTGAAAAATCTTTTATAAAACGGCGGTAGAATCCCGCATGGCCAAGAAAGCTCCGAATCCCCTTAACATTGGTCGGAGGTGGCAATTTTTCAATCACCTCGACCTTAGCTCGATCGACCTCAATACCTTTATTAGAGATAACATGTCCAAGTACCACTCCATGTTGAACCATGAAATGGCACTTTTCCCAATTTAACACTAGATGAGTTTCCCGACATCGTTTTAGCACATTTTCTAAGTTAAGCAAACATTCTTCAAAACTTTTGCCGACTACGGAAAAATCATCCATGAACACCTCCATACCACGCTCCACATAATCCGAAAATATCGACATCATACATCTTTGAAAATTTGATGGAGCATTACACAATCCAAATGGCATTCTCCTATATGCATAGGTGCCAAATGGACATGTAAAAGTTGTTTTCTCTTGGTCACTTGGATGGATTGGGATTTGGAAAAATCCTGAAAATCCATCTAAGTAGCAAAAGAAAGAGTGTTGTGCTAAACGCTCTAGCATTTGATCAATGAACGGTAAAGGAAAGTGGTCCTTCCGGGTGGCCTTGTTCAACTTTCGATAATCTATGCACATGCGCCACCCGGTTACCGTTCTAGTGGGAATCAACTCATCTTTATCATTCCTTATCACCGTCATTCCTCCTTTCTTTGGAACTACATGAACAGGGCTAACCCACCTACTATCGGAAATTGGATAGATTATGCCCGCATCAAGTAGTTTCAAAACCTCTTTTCTTACAACATCTTTCATGGTGGGGTTAAGCCTTCTTTGTGCTTCAATGGAGGACTCACCCTCATTTTCAAGAAGGATTCAGTGAGTACACAAGGAAGGGCTTATACCCTTGAGGTCGGCAATGGTGTACCCGATGACACTTCTATATGTTTTAAGCAAAGTTATCAACCTTGAAGTTTGAGTGTCATCAAGTTCACTATTGATTATGACGGGATAGGTAGCATTGTCTCCTAAGAATTCATATTTCAAGGAAGGGGGAAGAGGTTTAAGGTCTACCGTAGGAGGAGGCGTAGGACTCTCCTCTTTCTTACCGACCTCAAGCATCTCAAGTGGTGGCTCTTCCTCATGTACGGGAGCGGTGTTCAACATCCACATATATGCAAGTGTTTCAATGTCTCCATCGTCATCCCCACACATATTCAATAGGCACTTCTCAAAGGAATCCTTAGATGATGTTTCAAAGGTAGGTTCTTCTAATGGATCTTCCAATATATCCACTATGCAACAAGATTCCCCTAATGATTGAGTACCCATAGACTTGTTGAGCTCAAACTCAACCTTTTCTTCACCCACTTGAAGAGATAGCTTCCCACTCTTCACATCTATCAATGCCCCTCCGGTTGCTAAACAAGGTCGCCCCAAAATGATTGGAACTTGATTGTCTTCGGGCATATCCATTACAAAGAAATCACATGGAATTACTAGCTTCCCCACTTTCAAAGGCACATCTTCTACAACTCCTAATGGATACTTGACCGATCTATCGGCCAATTGAAGTGACACTCTTGTTGGCTTTAAATCCTCAAGGCATAGCTTCTTATATATGGAGAGAGGCATCAAGCTCACACTTGCACCTAAATCGCATAAGGCCCTCTTGATTGCCACCCCTTCAATAGAGCAAGGAATTGAGAAACTCCCCGGATCCTCTAGTTTGTTAGGTATCTTGTGGGCGTGGGTGAGAATGGCACTACACTCCCGAGAAAGGTTCACCGTTTGCACCTCCCCATTCTTCTTCTTCATTGAAACAAGCTCCTTAAGGAATTTCCCATAGGACGGGATTTCGGTTATCATGTCAAGAAAAGGAATTGTCACATTCATCCCCTTTAGAATATCAACAAACTTCTCATATTTCTTTGCAAGTCTTGGTTTTGCTAGTCTTTGAGGAAAAGGGACCGGCGGTGTATACTCCCTTGGTGAGGGAATATGTTGCTTACCCCTTGACGATTGAATAAGCCCTTCGTCCCTTGTTGGCTCAATCACCTCTACCTCCTTAGATTTTTCTTTATCAACAACCACCGATGGCTCCTCAAGTTCTTCAATCACACCCTTTTTCCGCTTCCCCCTTGGAGGTTTCTCAACCTCCTACAATTGCTTCCCACTTCTTAAGAGCACCGCATTCATTTCCCTTGGATTCACCACCGTGTTTCCGGGAAATTTCCCCGGATTCTTGGCCATTTGGCTCAATTGTTGTGAAATTTGAGCCACATGAGTTTCCGTTGCTTTTTGGGATGCTCTTATTTCATCATTGACCCTCCCTTGGGATGCAATGTGGTTATCTAGCTTGTTGTCGGCTTTTTGGTTTGCTATGACCAATTGTTCAAAGGCTTGTTCCCAAGAGGGCTTTTGATTTTGTTGAGTTTGGATGTTTTGGTTAAAGCCTTGGTTTTGATTTTGGCTCTTGAATCCTCCAAAGGGTTGTTGATTTTGGGTTATGAAATTCTTTCCTTGAAATCCGGGTGGCATTTGTTGGTTTTGGGAGTTTCGGTTGAAACCTTGGTTAGACCTTTGGAATTGTTGGCCTTGATTGAACCTTTGTTGTTGTGGGTTAAAAGGATTTGGGTTTTGAACATTTTGCGATGCATAGGACAAGAACGGGTGGGCTCCTATTCCTTGGTGATATTGGTTGTTGTTGAAGGCTTGCTTTGCATTTGATGACTCCCATAGCCCATTTACTTCCTCCGTATAGTACCCTTCTTCATTTGGTGAAATTAAGGGACATTCAATTGGAGAATGCCCTTGTTCACCGCACAACTCACAAGAAAGTATTTGCTTCATTTTGGGACTTTGTTTCTTGTTTGAGTTCAACAAAGCCACTTGTTGAGCTAGCTCATGGAGTGTTTCCTTCACCTCTACATTAAACGCCGAGTTGGAGCCTTTCCCTTTTTCTTTTCTCGTTGTTCTATCATTGCCCCAATCCATGGTCCTTGCCGCCATCTCCTCTATCAACTCCTTTGCCTTCTTATGATCCAAGATGTCCAAACCTCCCTTTCCCGATGCCGCATCAAGCGACAATTTCAAATCATTCGTCAATCCTTTGTAGAAATTGTTGACCACTTCGGGCTCGGCTATGCCATGATGTGGGCACAACCTTTGGAGCCTCTTGTATCGCTCCCAAGCATCATATAAAGTCTCATCCTCCTCTTGTGTGAACCCTTGTAAGTCACTCTTGACCTTTGCGGTTCTAGAAGGGGGGAAATACTTGTTCAAAAAGGCATTGGATAATTCCTCCCATGTGGTAAAGGAGTCGGGGTCACAATTTTTTAGCCACTCTTTAGCCGATCCCCTTAATGAGCGGGGGAACAACCTCAAACGAATGGCATCATCGGAGACTCCATTCATCTTGACATTGTCACAATTGTCGAGAAAGTCATTTAGATGCTCATTCGGATTCTCAAGAGCGCCACCTCCAAATTGATTTTCTTGGACCATTTGAATCAAGGAATTCTTTACTTCAAAGTTGTTGGCTTGCACCCTAGGCCTTCGTATACTAGGATTCACAATATGTTTCGGAGCCATGTGATCCCTAATCGGAACCGGTTCTCCCATGATTGTAGTTTCCGGTGTGGCGAAAGGGTTTTCAAATGACTCTTGTTGTATAACTTCTTCTACTATTGGTTCCCCTACTAACCCCCTTCTTCTTTGGGCGTTGAGTCTTCTTGCGGTGGCCTCAATTTCGGGGTCTATATGGTGCAAAGGTTCCCCTCGTTGAGATCGCCTACTCATGCAAGATTCCTACACACTTAAAGAGAAGATTAGTAACAAAAGACTTAGTCTAAACTTGAACTAAACAATTAATATCAGGCCAATGCTCCCCGGCAACGGCGCCAAAAACTTGATGTGGTTTTGAGTACCGCAAGTGTACGGTTGTCAAAGTAGCACTTGAGGGTCGATTTCCACGGAGAGCAAGGTGATTACTAATCGTTTCTATTCAAACGTTTAGCTAAGTCAGACAAAACTAGGAAGGTAGAGTAACGATTTAAACTAAAAAGCAAATATATAAAATTAAACTAATGCTAGGACTAAAGAAACTATAGCGAGCTAATAAGATAAGTTTAAATCAAATGATTAAAAGCCTAGGACTCGACTTTTCCACCGACATTTGCAACTACTATCAAACCCCGTCGATTGGTTGTTAAGGAAAATGTGTTAGGAGGAAACGCCTCTAATTCGCCAAGTATCTCCCTCCCGGATTCACACATGGACACTAGTAACACCGACCTATCTCTCTTCCGAGTTCATAAGTCGGACTCCCTTTACACAACACTCTAGCATCCGAGGACGCGCGACATCCCAAAGATACCCAAGTATTAGTCAAGGTTAATAAGCACGCGATAAACCCCGGTCCTCCAACCCCTTTTCTCAAAGGTGATATTCAAACCCACTACCAAAGGTGTCCCCTTCAAGTTCCCCCTCCCGGGTTCAACCCAAATCAACTACTAGTCTAGATGGGGAGAGCCCGACTCTCAACCTAATCAACTCCCATCGATGGTCAAGGGTAAAGAGTCAACGACAAACCCAAATAAAACAATAAGCAATCAAAATCCCAAGGTAAGCCCCAACCAAATCCCCCAACAACCAATTAAAGCGGTATTTAATAGGTTAATCACTCATGTCGGGGATAAATCGAGTCCTAGTAAGAAGACTACTCAATATTCATAGTAATAACACAAGAAAAATTAATAAAGGTTGAGTCTTTCATGTTGAACATAATAAAGATTAGATTTTTATTCAAGACAAGTAATTTCTCAATTAAAAGAACTAAGAATCAATAAAACTAAAATTCAACAACAACTAAGCATAAAGGAAGAACATTTATGAACAAACTAACTCTAAAATTCAATCTTTAAGTACTACAATGAAAATAAGAACAAATAAAAGTAATGAAAGAGAAGGAGATAGTACCAACAATGAAAGACAAGGAAGAACAAAGGAATTAAAAGGGAAAATAAAGCTTCAATCTTTGATTAGATGAAAAATTGAGAACTATAGATCCAATTACAAAGGAGTAGTTGAGTTTTCTCTCTCTAAAAATGCTCTAAAAATGAACCCCCTCCCTTCAAGTTTTCAGGTTTGGTCTATTTATACAAGATTAAAATCACGCAAAACGAAGTCGTATAAGGCCGGGGTGAACAGTGTGCGAAATTGAGATTTCGCACGGCTCACTTTGTTCCGCACGGCCAACTTTGCACGGTCAGTACTTCCCTGCTTCAAGTTCGCACGGCTCACTTTGTTCCGCACGGCCAACTTTGCACGGTCAGTACTTTCCTGCTTCAAGTTCGCACGGTGCTCATTTTTCCTTGATTTGCGTGATCCTTCTTCTTCTTTTCGGGTCGTGGATCGTTGAGCTGTCCCACGGGTCTCCTCTATAGTGCTTGGTGGGTCCTTATCGTACCTAAATAGCATAAAAACCCAAAAGTATAGAACCAAGCACCCGAATGTTGGGTTCTACGCATTTAAGCATTTAAGCATAATTGTAACATAAAGCACATAAGAATATAAATTAAATAACACAATTATTAGCATAAAAAGTGTGCAAATAATTAGGCTATCATAGAGCAGCAATAGTTAGTGAATTTCTCCATATGCTTAGCAGGATCCTCAGTAGGGCTTCCTCCAAACATGTTTCGCTCCACCAAAGAGATATAAGATGGACGAATCTCAAAACTACTATTACCCGTAGTAGGGAGTTAAAATCCCTTGGGAATAGATGCAACGGTAGGCTCCGAATGACTGGCTAGAGTAGGCATGGTTGTAGTGGGTGCAGAAATAGGTGTATCCTCTTCTAAGGATGGTTTTTCTGCGACGAATTCGGCGTAAACTGTTTCAAGCGTACTCAAGTCTTCCGCTTCTTGAATTTCCTTCCAAAAGTTTCGTCTAGACCGGAGAGTCTTCTCTAGTTCGGAATCGTAGGGCACGAGAACGGACCTAGAACACCTGGGCATAAACAAAAGCTAAAGAAAAGGATGAGAACTGTCTCAAGGAACTTAGGTTCCCTGAGACGAAGAAAGACAAACTAAGTAGAAACAAACAGAAAACTGTTGCCTCCCCGGCAACGGCGCCAAATTTGATAAGGGTAAAGTCGCGTCTCCTTAATCAAAGTAAACCTAATTCACTACTAACTAATAGTCAGCGGTAAGCAAGTTATCGAATCCACGGGGAGGCGGTAGTATTCTAATCTGTTAAACTAAGTTTGTCTCTAAAGTAACGATTCGGGGTTTGAGATTGAGTTCTAAACTAAAAGCAAGCAATAACAATAACTAAAAGTAAACAATAACAACTAATAATAATAACAACTAATAATAAGCAATAACAAACTAATAAGGTTGAAAACAATGAGATTAAAAGTCTAGGGTCTCAGGTTCACTAGGATTATTGTTCAGGGGTAGGGATAAAATCAACTATCATGCACTAAAGTTATCTAAGGTCACAAGATCGGTCGATTCAATTATGCCCTTTAGATCTACAATTTAACATGCGATCGCTATCATTAAACGAGTTCTATTCAATTATCGTAGCCTATCTTAGTATTAACCCGGTCGGTGTCAATCCTAATTCGCGAGACTAGTTAATTAATCCTGGCCAGTAATCAAACAACTAGAATTAAAACGATAATCAAACGATAACCATGCAATTGCAATTCAATCAATTAATCTACCCCTTCTAACAATCCTAGATCCCCTTTCAACCCTAGAAAGGAATTTAGCTACTCATAATAATATAAAAGAACAACAATAACAATTAAAGTAAACATGATTAACAATAATGAAAGGATGAACAAAGAATAATTAAGGAACAAGAAGGTAATTGACTGAATAACAAAGAAAGATTAAGAATACCGATTACAAGCTTGAACTAAAGACAATAATCTTGATGAATAAAATCCGGAGGAAAAGTAAACTAATTTAGGGTTTCTAATATTAAAGCATGAAAAGCATTGAAAAGCATATGAAAGTATGAAAGACGAGCTTTCCTTTTATAATACAAAAATCTAATTAATTAGGTTAAAGTTTAGGAAAATATGAAAAAGTCGTCGAAATATTGGGTTGCTCGATCGAGCAAGGGTATGTTGCTAGATCGAGCACCTAAGCCCGATTCACCGCGATCGTCCCCCAGTAGTACCCACTGCACTCGTCTACTCTTCGATTGATGCCCCCAGATGCACGTAAAAATGGCATCGTTTCTCGTTTTTATTCATTTCTTTTCCACCGTTCTCGATTCCCGTGCCTAACCTTCTACGATCCGACTCCGCCATGCTCCATATCAACTCAAAAAGCTCCAAATGCATCCAATCTGCATTAAAACATAACAAAAGCGGCAGAATCGATATTCTAGCTAAAATAGCATAGAATAAGTAAGGAAAGACGGTAAATCGAGTTATTTGCGTCTAAGGGAGGCATAAAATATATGTATAAATAATGATCATTAAGGGTCTATATATAGGTTTACAAAATGAAGGAAAGATGGGCCTCGAGAAGCTTCATGGACTGGCCAACTCACGACCGTGAAACTGCAAGTCACCGTCGTGAGGGAATTGGCAGAGCAAGGCTAACTTTCACGAACAACTCACGACCGTGAAATGCATTTCACGACCGTGACTGAGCTTTCACGACCGTGAAATGCATTTCACGACCGTGAGCTCAAAAGCACGACAATCCATCTTCTTGGAAAGGCATCTCACGACCGTGAAATGTTGTTTCCTTCATGGTTTCGCTTGCCTTGACTCGGGAGGGCTTTGGCGCATCGAGTAGGGCCCCCAAGGATATGTGGGGTCCCCAGGGTATGCCGTGGGTCCTCCGAATGATTCACCTTCTTCTTTGTTGATCAAAACTAGGTAGAAATCGCCTCAAATGACGGTTTACCTACAAAAACACGATAAAAGCGAGAAATATGCTAGAAGAAGGTAAAACACGCAGAAACGCTCTTAGGGAGCGTTAAAGGCAAGCAAAACGAGACAAAAAGGGGTGAAAATGTAGGGTGAAATGACACTATATCAGGAAGACCACTAAAATTTTCTGTCAACCAACTAATCCTCAAAGAAGCCCCTTTAAGGTCCTCTTCCCCCGGTGTTTGACCTAACAGTTCATATATCAATGCTCTCCAATTATACGCGGATGACCCAGTAACAACATCTCCTCTAATCCGTAATCCCAACAACACTTGCACATACATCTTGCAATGTCACAGTAGCCTCACCAACGGTCATATGAAAGGTATGGTTCTCTGGTCTCCATCTCTCAACCAAAGCAGTTATGAAATCTACAATAAATTTTAAACCTACTACTCTATGGATAAAGTAAAACTGAGACTCCCTAATGAAGTCAACTACACGATCACTTACCAAAAACCCCTTGTGCATAGCTAAGTGTGACCTACATCTGAGGGAACCCTTGTCGTCCCCGTCCCATATTGCCTTGCTCCGGTGGGTTTCTTGTTGTGTGAGAACTTCCGGGTTGACCGGTCCTGGTTGCAGACGGTACTCCATTGATCCTGCACATGTAAAATAACTTGTAGTTTAACATAAATAATACAATTATTAATTAAAATGAATACGTAAAATACAATGTAAGTTTAACAAAATACCCTTGGGAATTGTTAACTCTCATGGCACAAGTTTTTTTATTATGCCCTATGCCACGACACAAACTACATGACACCCTAGTCTTGCATTTCTCATCCATTTCATTGCGAAATCTTTTACCATGTGGTCTACCTTTTCCCCTTCTTTTGAGCTCATCACACACTATTCTAGGACCATTATAATGACCCCAATAAGCCTCATCTTTCAAAGGCTGAAATTTGCTAGCATATGAAGCCAAATGCTCTCTCGTTGTGTAGCTAATTTCCACAAATTGGCTTGCATTTAACTTCATTTTTTTACAAACCGCGTACACATGTGAACAAGGGTACTTGTACGTTTGGAACTTGTTACAAGTACATGTCCTCTTTGACAAATCACCGGTGTGCAAATGGCTACCACGTGACACATTTCTTGAACCTCTACGTGTTGTCACTTGGTACAACCCTCCAACATGGTCAAAAGATACAACCTTGTGGTATGCTCCTTTCTTGCAATTTTCTTCTAACAAATGTGTAATTTTACTACTATAATGTTGATCCTGCAACAAACGTTTCCTTGCCTCTTCACGACGCTCAACAAAATACGCATTGACTAAAAAATATACATTGCACAAGTGCGGTGATGGGAAGAAAACGTGCTCCTTTAAGCACATTATTAAATGCCTCAGCCAAGTTTGTAGTCAATATGCCATATCTATGACCACCATCATGACAAATTGACCACTTCTCTATTCCTACATCAGCTACATAATGTTGTGCATCCCTATCCATCTCACCTAGACGGGCAAATCCAATGTCAAACTTCTTTTCTTGAAATTGCATAGCCGTTGAACCAAACATATTTTTAACTTTTACGTTCCTAAATCTAGTGTTAACATTAGAAGCCAAATGATGAATGCAAATCCTATGGAAAGCATGAGGCTCCTCCCATCCACTACCAATTTCACTCATTGCATTCATTATCCCCGCATGTCTATCGGATATGACACACAACCTACTTCTTTTTGTTACAAAGAGTCTTATACAAGCCATGAACCAAGACCAACTATCACTATTTTCAGATTCAACAATAGCAAAAGCAACAGGAAAAATCTGATTATTAGCATCAATTGACATAGCCGTCAAAATTGTTCCTTTGAACTTCCCGTACAAGTGTGTTCCATCTATGGTTAAAACAGGCCGACAATGTTCAAACCCTTCAATGCATGGTTTAAATGCCCAAAAAACACGCTTGAATGTATGCACATTTGAGTCTCCTATGGGTGTGGTTGACCATTGGACTACTGTACCAGGATTAGATTCTTTCAAACCTTGCATGAAACGAGGTAACATCTCATACGATGCATCCCAATCACCGAAAATATCCCCAATTGCTCTTTGTTTTTCATTCCAAGCTTTGGCATATGATATTTTGTAACCAAACTTATCTAAAATGAGTTCAACAACAGACATCACCTTATATCCCCAATCCCCCTCAACATAGTTACGAATCAAATGACTTATGAAACCTCGTTTCAAATTAAAGTGGTCTCGAGGAACCATGTCACCAACACACGAAGAGTCATGAGGACCTTTGTATGTGACAATTGTAAATGCTTGAGAATAAGGGTCTTTTCTTGTCGCTCTTAACCGCCAATTGCAAGGGTTAGAAGATCGACCACATTTATAAGTGAAAGTGTCAGGCTTTGATTCGGCAACCTTGAAAAATTGATTTGCTTGAACACTATAAAATGTCACCTCATAACTTATTGAAGCTTTGTTTGTGAAGACTTGTCCAACGGCAAACTCTTTCCCTTTTCATATCGAACCATACTCTCCCATGTTTTCCAACTATTCAATTCATCCTCATCTAATGGATCAACCTTATTAAACTCAACAATTGGTGCACTAGCAAAAACAAGATCATCATCACCATCTTCCTCAATTACTATCAAATTCTCATCAAGTGTGGCGAACTCCTCATCAAACTCATCACCCTCTAAGTTCCCATCAAATTCCCCCTCATTTATATCATTAGCCACAAGAGATACAAATTGAGCAACATCATCTAGTCTAAGAGGAATAGTTGGTGTAGGGGTCACAATTTGGCTTGTGGAAACTTCAACAAATATGTCCATTGACGGAGCATTTGAATGACGAACACTTGCCCATAATGCTTTAAAGGCTCCCTCACAATTAAGTGGTACAACTTTAAAACACCCGGAACTTGGAAATTTCATTTTCACATTCAATTGACTACTCATACTTTGAATGCCAATTCCCTTATATATTTCTTCAACTAATTCCAAATATGTCATCTTTGTACTAGCTAAAATAAAACATTGATTCCCTCCTTTATAGCAAACATACCCATTTTGATCCACTACCTCTCCATCCCAATAACACATAAGAGGATAATTTCCATTCTATACAACAAAAATGCAACACATTTAGTATAAATCAGCAATTAGTTGTCCATTTATTCCCAAAACACATAACTAAACATAATTATACCGAAACCACAAATTTCTATATAATCACAACAAAATTAACAACAATGGCATAAATTTCTATATAGTAGCTGCAATTGCGTTTTTTAAACAAGAAAGACATAGCTAAACCAAAATTATACCCAAAACACTAATCTAGGGTTTGAAGATTTGGGATTTTTCAAGCAATGGCATAAATTTCTATACAATAACTTGATTTAAGCACAAAAACAACAATAACAACAAAATTAACAAATTTAAATCAATTAAAACAGAAAATTTGCAGAAATCTAAACAAATAACTACAAAAATTGAAAGGAGATGTAATTACCTTGCTAATTAGGAATTTCAATTAATAATTGAAAGATACGAGGTGAGAGACACGTCGGAGATGAATTGTGAGATGGTTTGAGATGAGATGAAGTGTTTGAGATGAGATGAAGGTATCGGATTTTAGAGGTAGAGGGAGGAAGTGTTTGAAATAAAATGAGGGAGAAGGGTCGTATGTCTGATTTTAGTGGAAAAAAAATCTGGGCATTAGACACGTCATTCCGAATGGCGTGTCTCCTTCAATAAACACGCCAATGCGAATGGCGTGTCTTATGCCTAGATTTTTGCTGAAGCTTCTGCCTTGAGTCTAAAAAATTAGCTGAATAGACACGCCATTGCGAATGGCGTGTCTACTGAAGGAAACACGCCATTCGGAATGGCGTGTGTCTGTGTTAACATATTGTTGAAGTAAGACTCATATGTTCATTGAAGACACGCCATTGGCAATGGCGTGTCTCTGCCTCGATATTGACTCGCAAATCCCGAGCCTACGTGGACACCAAAACGATAAATAGTTTTTAGACCGACCCAAAACGATAAATTTTTATTTTTTCAGCATTATTTTAAAAACGGATTCTGAAAATGACGACTATAAAAAAGTAGCAATTAAAAACTATCATTATTGAATTTGAATTTGAAACCTGGCACCTAATCAAATATTTGAAATATTGGAAAACGAATATTCAATGTTTCAACTTTCGACATGGTTTCAAAACGAATATTCAATATTCCGATTTGGCGCCAACTTTGAAAATTAGAATTTTGATTTGTTAAAACTCATATACGTCTTATCTAGATAACTAATAGTGAAAAGTTATGTTTTATTCCTCAAATTTTAAATTTTATATTTTCAAACTCTTGTTTTGACATGCTCGGAATACAGTTATTTACCAAAAACACACAAATAGTCGACAAAAGTATTTGTTTGTTGTCATATATTAATTTCATTCATAATCTCTAACGTATAGTCCTTAACTACAAGGTTCATGCGAAAAAAACTCTTTGGATATTAAATGTTACAATCTGAAAATACTTATAAGTCGTTATATATATATATATATGCTCTACGCAACTTTTCAAGAGGACTTATTAACAATGCTGACGTTAAATATGACATTTTATCACTTCTCGTCTCATTGTAATGTCGTTAATGATATAGTGTCATTTCACCCTACATTTTCACCCCTTTTTGTCTCGTTTTGCTTGCCTTTAACGCTCCCTAGAAGCGTTTTCTACGTGTTTTACCTTCTTCTAGCATATTTCTCGCTTTTATCGTGTTTTTGTAGGTAAACCGTCAATTGAGGCGATTTCTACCTAGTTTTGATCAACAAAGAAGAAGGTGAATCATTCGGAGGACCCACGTCATACCTTGGGGGCCCCATATACCCTTAGGGGGCCTACTCGATGCGCCAAAGCCCTCCTGAGTCAAGGCAAGCGAAACCGGGAAGGAAGCAACAAAGTCATGCGAAGGAAGAAGGGGAATGAGCATCTCACGGGCGTGAAATGCATCTCAAGGTCGTGAGATGCATGCCCAAGAAGCTAGATTATCGTGCATTTCATCTCACGGCCGTGAAACTCATTTCACGGTCGTGAAAGCTCAGTCACGGTCGTGAAACATGCTTCACGTTCGTGACTTGTTCGTGAAAGAAGACCTTGCTCTGCCAATTCCCTCACGACCGTGACTTGCAGTTTCACGGTCGTGAGACGTGTTTCACGACCGTGAAACCCATTTCACGGTCGTGACTTTGTCAGTCCATGAAGCTTCTCGAGGCCCATCTTTCCTTCATTTTGTAAACCTATAAATAGTCCCCCTCATGTAATTAAAGGACACAAAACCCTAGATCCAAAACCCTCATAGAATTAGTGTTTAATCTTGTATTAATCTTCTATAATTAAGCAAATTAGTCGGTTAATTAGTGATTTCGACTTGGTTTAGTGTATGAACTCGGGTTATATTCAAAGATTTATGACAAAATCTTGGTATTTATATCAAAGTTCTCATCTTTCTCCAAGTGGGTATAAATTTCTCTACTTAATCTTGCCTTTAATTAAGTTTTCATTTCGATTATTGTTATCTACTTATTGTTAATTAGAAATGTTTAATGTTGTTGTTGATTTCCTTTTGCAATCTTTAGTAAATGTTGAATTTCCCTTGAGTATGATTTAGTAGTGATTAATCTAGGATTAGTGGGGGATAATGGGTTTTAATGAGGGTTAATCCTTGTTTGTTGGGTTGATTTGTTGATTAATTGTCTTTCTTCCAACTTTCGCATACCATATGTTTGATGAAATGCTTGCTTGACAAACTTGCATGATTCATGTTTATCATACATTTCCGTAAGATCGATAGCCTCGGAATATGTTAGGATTTGCATATAGTTGGTATATCGACCGTGTGTACGCGAGAGCTAGCTTGGTTCGGCATATGGGAGGGATTGTAAGAATGAGAGTCTCAATCCACCGCGCCCAAGTTTGACTACCCATTAACAATGAACCCGACTCACTAGAACCCAAATTACCCATTTGAACCCACCGATCCTAGACCTTTCTTTTATTGATTCTTATTTGATTATCTTCCTCGTCTTAGACTCCTTTCGTCGTTTTTAATTGCTTTTTAATTGTTGTTATATTAGTCTAGTCAACAAACCCAAACCCATAATTACCTTGTGACTTGCAAGAGACTCTAGTAGACTTTTAGATCACTTCTAAACAACAACCGTCCCTGAGATCGACATTCTTACTTCACAATTATTTACTACATCAGTTAATCAGCCAATAAAATGTTAATCAACCAATAAAATGTTATAATGAACCAAAATAGCGCTTTAGCGTCGTTAGTAAGTGTAACATTGTTGCATCATCTTTTAAAACCTTATTCAGATTGTCATGTCATCAAATGTATGCCACCACCTTGATCCGCATATCAACTCCTACTAATTAAATAATCATAAAAAAATTAAGCCAGTTATAAATCTATGAGCCAAACCAGTCAAATTAAAACTCATCTCAAACCCCAAATGACCTGATCCGTCAGTGACCCCGACTCAATAACAAACTCATTAATAACCCGACCCAGCCAAACCTTGACCCCACCTATAGACTGGGCCATTTGATCAGCTCTACCCACCAGACAAGTTTATAATATGAATGATCCGAACCCGACCCTGCCGGAACTCGAGCTATGAATTCACCCGACTAACCCGACCGATCAACCCTACTCACACCCGACTCAACTGACCCGATTAATACCTTTATCTAATAATATAGTAAGTGAGGAAATTAGATTTACCTCTTTTGTCGTAACTAAATGTATGCAAATAGATAATCATGTTTTAAGAGTTATTACTAACAATGTAATACGAAGTAGCTAGTAAATTTTACTTATTTAAAAAAAAATTACGGTGATACTAGATTACTAACTACAACTATTCCGCTAAATTTGACACGTATTAATGGACGTGGAGACTCCTAACAAAAGTGAGAGAAACACTTGCGTAACACATCTAACAAATCTCTATACGCATACCTTCCATTTTGCATGGCATTGCCAACGTGTCATCACCTCCTTCCTCTATTCATTCCACGTATCACTTCCCATACTACGTGTTACTCTTCTCACTATTTCCTCCTCTCACTCAAACCCTCTATATATTCCATCACAACACTCCTACAACACTCACACAAAACCTAATAACAAAGTCAATTAAACAGTACAACAATCAGAAATTACGACTTCTTAGTTAATTTTCATAAAAATGGCAAGCAGAAACAGAAAGGAAGAGAAAGCAGAAGGAGCAGCAAGATACGCTGCTGAAGAAATCAAATCAGCTCGTGAAGAACGAACCTCTCAAGACCAACTTCGTCGCGATTACGACACCACCGCACCTACCTACACCTCTTCGAGTACCGTCGAAGACAAGAACAAACCCGGTATTTTATCCTCGGTCGTAGGTGCGATAGGCAGCACCTACGAGCACGCCAAGGAGGCGGTCACTGGCAAAACTCACGACGCGGCCGAGAAGACTAAGGAGACGGCATCGCTGATGCCGTCTCCCGTAGCACTCAGGAGAGCCATGACTCAGCCGCGGTGAGGGCACGTGAGAAGGCGGAGTGGGCCCGCCAGGGGAGGGATAATACTGCTGAGAGTTTGAAGGAGTCTAAGGATAAGACTGTTGGGACCGCTAAGGATGCGGCCGGGTATGTTGGGGATAAGACTAGAGAGGCTAAGGATAAGACTGTTGGGACTGCTAAGGATGCGGCCGGGTATGTTGGGGATAAGACGGTTGAGTATAAGGATTATACGGCCGAAAAGGCGAAGGATGCTAAGGATTATAGTGTTGAGAAGACGGTTGAAGGGAAAGACGCGACGGTAGGGAAGTTATCCGAGTTGAAAGACTCGGCTGCTGATGCGGCGAAGAGGGCTATGGGTTACTTCTCTGTGAAGAAAGATGAGGCTAAGGAGAAGGTTGGCGAGACGGCTGAGATGGCGAAAGATAAGAGTTTCCAGACTAAAGAGGAGGCCAAGGTTAGATTTCGGCTCTCCTCTCTTTAGTTACTTGTAATTTTTTTTTCCTATTATGGTTGGAATTGTATACTTGTTTTTTTGTGGAAATAAAAAAAATAAAAGTAAATTAATGTACTTTTATCTTTGGTTTTCCCTCAAAAGATCAAGGAACACTCAAGAGCAAAACCTTCCTAATATAGATATCTAAATGAATAGATAGAAACGTAAATGAATAGAAACGTAAATGAATAATAAACCTTAAAATGGAAATGGTAAAGAAATGACCAGGACGGAGGAGGTAGATGTTAATTGCTATGTTCTTGTATAATTCCTTCTTAGTGTATTGCAATTATATGGTTTGTGTTAATATTTTGGCATGTAAATGTATAATGTGTATGAGCAGGATATATACAGAGGAGCGGAGGACGAAGCAAGAAGGAAAATGGAAGAGAGGAGGGTTGAGAACTTGAGAAACAAAGGGTTCAATACTGTCATCGATGAAGATGCTGCTCAAGCTGACCGCAAAACCGCTGCAATGAGGTCTCAGAACTCACCTAATCTAAATTAACCTATCATTTATCCATATGGTCAAATGTCTAAATAATTGTTGGTATGAGCAGGGGAGAAGCAGGGAAGAACACGATATTTGGAGCAATCGGAAACATGGCAGATGCAGTAAAGAGCAAGCTGACAATGCCACACGTCGAGGAGGATCCGAGGAGGAAGGCTGGGGAGGGTAGAGAAGTGAAGGTGACAGTGGAGGAGAGCCCACCTGGTGCCGCGGCTGAGATTCTTAGGGATGCCAATAAGGCGGGTCGAGGAGTTGGTGTTGGTGCCGTGGCGGAGCTTCTTAAGGATGCGGATCAGATCACTGGACAGAGTTTTAGTCCTAATGATGTAGGAAGGATGGGAGACGAAGGAACTACTCGTCGGTAGATGATAGACATGGCTAGTTTTAGTAGCTGCTAATGTTATGCTTTTGTTGTTTTTTTTGTATGGGATAGTGTAACGTTGTTGAATAACTTATGACCTATGTATTGTTTTTTGTTAACTAATGATGCTTTGAGTTTTTATTTTCCTTATTTGCGACGACTTTGGATTAGTATGTACTTGTGTGTGATGGGTCAGATTTGGTGCGAGCATAGGCCTAAAGCAGACGGACCCTTCTCTTAAGACGGGGCAAACAGGTTGACTGGGGCGGGTTTGGGTTGGTAGTTTTCAAGTTACAATATTCAGATATAATTGGGTGGCTCGGGTCTATTGTGTCTATTGTGTCTGTTATCAAGTTATTTCGGTCTTTTTCGAGTTTTATTAGAATTCCAGATCATGGTGGATCCGGCCAGGTCAATTCGGGCTAGGCTCAAACTTAATTTGGGTATGTTGTTTTAGGAATAATGGACTGTGCAACTAGTCATTGATCAGGTCAATTTGGACCCCTTAGTTTGGGTGTCATTTGTTATGTGTTAGATTATTCAGGTTGGGTTGATTTACCAGCTCGAGTTCTTACCAACATAAAATATTAAAATTGGGATCAAAGCACCAAGACCAAATTTTAAACTCAGGAGCAATGTGTGATTTACGGGCGTGCTATTCGGCTTCTTTGACAGATTATTAGGAAATTCTCTGTACCAGCCTGGACTGATGAACTGAATTAGATATATACTTTATTTTGTTAATTAATTGCATGCCATCTTATTAGAACCAAACTTGGGTCCATCAATCTTTGTTTTGGGTCTTGGACTTGACTAATTGAGTAGTTTGGTCTTTCAAGAAAAATAATTTATTGGTCAAAATTTCCGTGTCCGTGATTTATTTAGCTTTACCGTTTTGCTTACTATGAGTAAGTCTTGGTTAAGACGGGTATTATCCGTCTAAAGTTTAAGACGAGTCAAATACTGTATCATATACTTTTGGTATTTTCTAGGGAGAAGTGGGTGATTTGGTTTGTATTTGACCTGTCTTAACCTTAAGACGGATAATGACCGTCTGAAATTAGAATTTGTGTTAGTTATGAATAACTAGACTCGTGAAATAAATAAATCTATTTAGAGAGCGAACGCAAAATACGTGGTAAACATTTTCTTAAAAATAGTGAAGCAACGAATAAATATATTCTCTCGCGAGTCATTTGTTAACCTTACTTTTGATTCAAAAATCAAGAAGGGAAGTGATCATTTGTAGTTAATTGTAGTTGGTGACAGGTTGATGAAAATAATGAGTTCGAGTACCGGGCATAGTTTAAATAGAAAAGTAAAAAATGAGTGAGATAATTAAATATAGAATAGTTAAATAAATGACAGAACATACGGAGAAGTAATTAATACTCCCTTCTTATTCAATCCAATGTATCTACTTTCTTTTTTTGGACAATCAAATCCAATGTGCTCATTTTCTTTTTAGGTAATATTTAGACCATTCTATCCTTCAAAGTTCAAACACCCATTTAATTACATAAAATGCCACTAGTAAGTTAGTAACAACTATTTAGACAACTTCTTCATATTTAACTCTAATTAAGGGTTATTTATGACCTTTTACCATTTGTGAAAAACTTTTCCTAAAATTTATGTCCGGACCCACAAATACATTGCATTGGATAGGAGGGAGTAAGAAAGAACAAAATTGTTTTAGGTACTTGTGCAATTGTACGCTCATACTCATCTCTAACATTTTCCTCTTTTACGTCTACTTTTGTGTTCCATTCCCTTAAAATCTTGACACCATTCCCTTGAAATAATAAAAATGGTAATATCATCTATCAAAATGATGCTAGAGTGTGTCACTTGGGAAAGTAATAAATGTAATACTCCATGCGTGGAGTAGACTCTCGAAAAGGTCCATTGATAGACTTAAAATCTGACTTGTTCTTAAAGGGATTGAAAGTACTACTCGATCATATCAAGAAAGTGCATTTTTTTTTCTGGTTATCCATGCAAAAGAACTCAAAAGTTAAGCGTGTTTGACTTATATTAGTCTTAGAATGGGGGACCGCCTGAGAAGGTTTTCGGGATGTGCATCAGTGATGACAAAATGCGCTGGAAAAGACCCGAGTTAAGCGTGCTCGACTGAGAGTAGTCTTAGAATGAGTGACCTCCTAGGAAGGTTTCCGGGATGCACATGAGTCAGAACAAAATGCGCTGAAAAGCACCCGTACTGATTTGTCGGCCATGTACACAGCCTGGCAAACTACCGTGATTGACCGCTCCCGACCCAGGGTTTGGGCCGGGGTGTTACAAGTGGTATCAGAACAAACTTGCAAACGTGCGGTGAGCCTGTGGTCAGGATTGAGTACTTGGGTCATCCACCTAGCGGGGGAGGATTCTGGGAATGTATGGCTGCGGTCAAATGCTGCCAGGCGCAACAAGGAAGTTGCGTTCTTAAAGTGGGTGTGTAATACTCCATGCGTGGAGTAGCCCCTCGAAATTATTAATTGATAGGCTTCAAATCTGACTAGTGCTTAAAAAAATTGAAAGTACCGCTCATATCAACAAAGAGCACTTTCTTTTCTGGTTATTCATGCAAAAGAACTCAAAAGTTAAGCGTGTTTGACTGAGAGTAGTCTTAGGATGGATGACCTTCAAAGAAGGTTTTTGGGATGCGCATGAGTGATAACAAAATGCGCTGGAAAGGACCCGTGTTAATCTGTGGGCCATGTACACAGCCTGACAAGCTACCGTGATTGACCGCTTCCGACTCAGGGTTTGGGCCGGGGTGTTACAAACCAGGACATTCACAAAAAACCCAAAAAACCTACCCCTAAGTTAAATCACTAGCTATTAGCCGTCGACCCTCTCCTTATACTCATAACTTATTGTTAGTGGACCAATTGGTATGACCCAACCACCACCACCACCACCACCTCCCCTCGTCAGGTCTTTCGTGTCACCAAACTTTGTATATATGTCGTTTCACTCTACTTTGATTCGTTTACGTACAATCAACCTAATTCATACAACGCGATTGATTGATTGTTAGGCCACTTTAACCCATACTTAATATCTACTATTTGGTAAAATTCTACCAAAACAAATATGGACATTTTAGTCAAGATGCCAAACTTTTTTCTTTAAAGTTAAAATCTTATGGTTTGTGTAAATTTAATTATGTACTCAACTAATTAACCAAAACAATCTAATAAAACACTTTTTACTTGCGAGTACTCACCATGTGTTGTGGATTTCAATGTCTTTCTCTTATACGGAGTACTCCGTATATGTTATTCCTTAATGCGTCGATGTATCTGCGGGAATGTTACACCCGAATCTTAAATCCCGACTCCGCCGCTAAGTTTTCCCAATCCTAAAATTGATCACAATTTCATCCTCATTACACTACATTAAACAATAATAGACTAAACTTTTTAGCATTAGAATTCCTGGTATACTATATTTTTAGGGAAAAAACAAGGGACATGAGGAAGGAAGACAAAAGTAGCGGATCCCTATCTAAGATCCTGATACATCCATGCATAGATCGTAACAATGAAGCATGCAGGGTCCAACCCCCATGAGCCCAATGCAAGATAGAGATAGATCATACATTATCTGGTAACCCTGCAACTACTTTACAACTTTGAAGATTACTCCTACTTCACTGATTTGGGATTCATGTTTTACCCTATCACCACTTTCTGCCTCTTTTTATTAGTACATCACTCTTTGTTTTATGTACTACGTTTTGTTTTCAACGACAATTTTACCCAACTTGATTGATTAAATATAGTTGTGGTCACTGGTGGATTTAGGGGACTAGCACTCTGATCTAGCAGGGGTGCTCGCCCCCCTATCGGATAAAATTTTCGAAATTTTTAATTAAATTTTTGAAATTTTTTCGAGTATACACTATGTAATTAGTCGTTCGTCTCCCTAAATTTTTTTTATCCCCTAAGTTTAAATTCTACCTCCGCCACTGATTAAATAGATGAATAACAACTCGAACTAAATTAATTAAAAAAAAAGGTGATATCCTGATATACTAAATTAATTAAAAAAAAGGTGATATCCTAAATTAATTATAAAAAAAGGATATATGAACTCAGGGGTCGTTTGGTTCAACCCAATGGAATGGATATGATTGGAATATCATACCATGGGTGTATGGAGTTGCAAACTAGGTAGCACGGACACTTCTCCTAACCAGCCGTCCCGTGTCGGACACCGTGTCAGACACACGGACACACGGACACCTATAAATAAGGTATGTGAGATTGAAAGACTAGAAGAGGTTGATTAGAAGATGAGTTTGGGTGGAAAAACTAATTAGAAGATAAGTTTGGGTGGAAAATGAGAATAAATTATAGTTAAAGTCAAGTTTTACACTCAATTATTTACATTTAATATCAAATACTAATACAAAAATAAAATTGTATGTTATTTATA
>JAIUZE010047787.1:0-10539 GCA_022085475.1 Heliosperma pusillum | reverse complement strand
TTAGGGTTTGAGTGTATCATGGCCATGTTAACGGTAACCTCTGAGCTAGCATACCCGCTTCCCTACCTCGTGTTATAGTTTATTATCGGTTTCACATGATAGCTTTCACATGCTAGGTTATATGTTAGTTATCTGTTCATAACATGAAAAGCATATCATATATGTTAAAGTTTTGTATTTTCCATATACATTGCTTTTATGTTATTCATGTTTTATTAAACTTGACATTTAGTGGCTGGGAGAACTCGGAGTTACTCCCCACTGACTGTGGCTTCCGTGTTTATATTTAATGCGGTTGGCAGGTTTGTGATGCATACTTGGGTACATTGACGAGCTAGCGAGTGAAGTATTACCTTGGACCTATATTCGGTTCTTAGATTGTATATTATTATACACTCTTTTATTTCCGTATTTATACGGGAGATATGTCTCCCGTTTTGGATATTTCTTTTGTATAATATTATTTCCTTTTTGTTATGAACCTTTTTATTTAAGACACCTTTGTTATGTATTCTCATCTTTTATTTATTTAAATTATTTTTTTTCTTTCCGCAAAATTTGAGGGTGTCACATATTGTTTTTAGAACTTTTATAATTTCCTTGTTTGACATGGAAATTTGTTCAAATCCTTTTATTGACATTGGTTGAAACTGGATTTAGTGACTTGGTTTTCAACCCAAGTCATTCGGTTTGTTGAAACTTTTAGTTCTAAAAACATATCATCATACTCTACTTGCACTAATAACATAAATTGTATCGACTCAAATTGATCATATTAGTATTATGATGATTGGATCATTATAATAAAAGGCTAAGAATTTGATTCTCACTTTGAAAGATCAATTGCTAAGTCAAAATTGAGTTATTGAACTCAAAGTAGGGAGTCTACCAAACCAATTGGTCACACCACTTGTAAAGATTGTTATTGACATGAATATGAGTACACCTCTTTAGCTCTTATAGAACTAGTCTATGTAGAAGCTAAGATTCGATGTCTTTACAAAGAAGTCTTTAGTAGATCACTTAAGGTCATGTTGTGATACTTCTATCTCCCTCACTAGTATGAGTACAAAATTGTTTGTGGCTCATAAGGCTATCTTTATGGAAAATAGTTGTATTTTCTAAAGATAGAGTGCGAGAAAATAAGCCACAACGAAAACCTAGTTAGGAACTAGTGAGGAAACCAAAAGAAAATGTTCTTAGGTTGGACTCAAGACTAATGAGGAGACCAAAAGAAAGCGTTCTTAGGTGAATCCTTAGACTAGTGACGAGACCAAAAGAAAATGTTCTTGAAATAATAAGATTATGATCTATGAAGTGGAAGTACCTAGAAATTTTGAATTTCGATTTTCTAAAAGAGACTTATGAAACTATATGGAATCTATGCAAAGAAGTCCAATTGTAGTTGCATGGATAGACGTGTAGATGTCTACAAAAGCTAAGTTAATGCGTAACTGTACTTAGATCCAAATCATCAATGAAATACCTCATAATAGGTGTGTACAAGATACACATCAAAACCACATGTCCAAATAAGGATTTGGAATAGGATGTGTACATGACACAAGCCTATTGTATGTATCTACCTAGAGGTTATGATGATCTTTTCTATTATACGATATAAGAAGGGTTTCACTCGAATTGTCGAAAAGTCATGTATAGACATGAAATTCAGTGGGAGTTAAAGTCATGTATAGACATGAAGTTAAGTGGGAGTTTAAGTTACCATGTAAAGACATGAAGTTCAGTGGGAGAAATTGTTTTCCACGTGAATGACGTTTCACTCATTAAGAGTGACATATTCATATTACCTTTTTAAAAGGAGTGGTTGGATTTTAATGTTGGATGAAAGAGGGCAACATGTATACTAAAATCAAAATCTATTGTGGAATAGAAGATTTTAGCTTGGCATTTAAAAGGTATCTTATATCGATAAGATCTTTAATCTATTCAACAAGTTAAATAGGTTGTTTATGTTGATAAAAGTGGGATCACTATGAAAGGGTCATAGTCATCCACTGAACCTAAGAATTGTTGATCACGTGAGACCGATCATGTATGCCATTACATGCACATACCTAAATAAATTGTATGCTGGGAGTATGACAAGCCTAAAACAAATCAATCCACATGAGAGTCATTGGATAGCCTACAAGAACATCCGTAGAGTTCTCGAGGAGAAATAGGGATACATTCTTGTGTTTGGTAGAGAAAATTTGATAATGTGGTAAAGGTTACACAAACCCAAATTTCCAAACTTATAAAAGGATTAATCGAAATCCTAGGCGTACTTTTGTTATAAAAGAAGCGAATATCTAAAAGGATGATTGAAGAGCCAATCATTATAAATTCTACAAATAGAGACCTAGTACATTATGATGAGGATAAGGTGGTTTACAAGGAGCTAATGATAAATCTTTTCACCTAAATACCTATCAGTTATCATGATAACGAGTGGGAGCATCTTTAAAGTTAAAGAAGCCCATCACTAGATAGAGATCTAGACATGTACGTAGATGAATTCATGTTATTAGGAATGACGTTGGATGGAAGGAAAAAGCAATTCACAAGGTTGGAATAAATGAATACATGGTATATTCACTACCCAAGCCTTTATTGCATTTAATAAGATCGTCATGAATTGTCATGGACGAAATAAACTTTAGATTATAAGATATGAAGCAATAACATTGTGTTGATTGTTCATATATGACAATCCTATTTATCGTTTGAGTTTCTAAAACTTGTTTTGTGCTTTGTTATATCCAAATGGATTGTAGAGACAATTTTTGGACTCCATTAAAGTGGACTGGTTTAACATAGCATTGGCCCATAGTCACTTATATGAGGTGACATCTCGAAGTGACTAGATTGTGGTGCGATTGATGACAAGTTCAAGTGTCATAGGGTCATAGGGATGACCAATCGATCACATAGACAGACTGTAAGGGACAATCTGTCGGGCAGTGACCACTTACAGAATTCTGGCAATTCTTGTAGCCTGGTCGTGGCAAGAGCTACTAGTATTCTTTTGAGTCAATTCTTTGACTAAAAACTGTTCGCCTATGATGGCACAGTTTCAGAGTGACTTGAAATTATGCTCTACGACCTTCGTAACTGGGGTCAAATGGGCATCTTTTGGGTCATGATGAGATGTGGCTATACAAAGGGAATAGTGCGATAGGAATTGTCCACCCCTTGTCAGGGTTGTTTTAAATCTCAAGGCCACTCGAGGAGGAGTAAGCTGAAAATGCGTGGCCACGCTTGGAAGGTATCTATGGTAGATAATTCCGGTCAGACTGTTACTCTCCCGATCGAGGAAACCACTCTTGATATGATCATATGCAAGTACGACCTGCAAGACACCTTGCATTGAGTGGGAGATTGTAATAGGACAAGAGAATTGGTGACGCACACTTGTCTCGGACAAGTGGGAGATTGTTGGAGTAAATGTCCTCAACAATAGTGCGATCACATAATTAAATCTCAATAATAAGAATACAAAGGGATGATGAATATTATAGTCAACTGGTCAACATAAATCGGTAATGATTGGCTCAATTGAGTTTGACGTTACTGTCGTATGACGGTGGTGATCAGTTGATCCCTTGAGGTCACACCTAAAGGACAATCCCCTAATTATGTACATTAATAAATTGTATAGCGATACAGATTAATTAATCCCTTAAATTGAACCAAGTTTATATTGTAAGTAAGAAATATATCTTATTATAATATGATTAAATAAGATTCATTTTAGTAATTTAATTGTTATATTACTAAGAATGCATTATGTTTATGAAACATTTGAGATAAGCAAAATTGGTTAATTATAATTACAAATTGTTGTAGATTATATTAACCAAATATCAGATGACCCATTTTATTTACATGTAATTATAAAATATGACTTAAAATGTTAAGTCTAATTTATTTGTTATGAAATTGCATTTAAATTAGTTAAATGTACATTTATAAGCAAAGATTACATGTTATATGTCACATGTCATATTTGTGACAAATGACAAATTGCAAAAATAAAATGGACACCCATTTTAAGTGGGGTGCACCGGTTTTGGTAGTGTAAAAGGAGGGTGATTATTTTGTGTAATATTCTAATTAGGAATTAGACATAATCATGCACAAAACCTATTACCAACACTCAACTTTTCTTGTTAAGAACAATTGAAAGGGACAACACCCACCCATGTGGAGTTGGGGTGGCCGGTCATAGCAACAACAATAAGAAGGATTATTTCCTTCTTATTTAAACATACAATCTCATTTCATTTTGCATGCAATCTCCACTTCTCTCTAAAATCATTTTCTTACTCTAAAACTCAAGAAGTTTTCACATAACTTAGAGTTCATATTCTAATAAAATTACTAGTGTAGTAATAGAGTTATTAGATTTATTTTAAAGGGTTACTACTAATAATACTAGTGTAGTATTTTAGTAGAGATAAAAAGGGTTGTCTTGGGTGCTACTTATAGGAGTGTTCTTATACTAAGAACTTGGAATTCATCCTCATATTCATAGCTCAAGAACAATATTTGAAAGGAGTTCAAATATTGTGCCCATATTACTTCATAATCAATGTAAGAAATTGTTCTTTCCTTATCTTTTGTTATGCATGCATAAGGTTCATATAGTTTAAGAGTAAACTATTTGTAATATGATATTAGAAATGTTTAATATCGAGTTTAAGAAACTTACATGACCATGCCACCAACACATGCTACATCATGATTGAACAAGGAGAAACTATGGAAAGTGTTAATGCTATGGGGTATGGGAATTACATTTCAAGGAACCCAAGTGGAGGGGGAGTTTACAATCAAGTGGAGAACCGCGAACTTTTGGGATGGGGAGGAGATAAGTCGAAAAGCTTTGAAAACGGTCAATTCAATAATTTGATAGCCCAAAATCCCACCCAAAACCGGAACTCCAATTTCCAACAAAACACACAAAGAATTTACAACAATCAAAGGCCCCACAATTCAAATTTCCCAAGCAACTCTCAATCTCAAAACAATGTTCAAAGACAATCGAACCAAGGCCCCATTCAAGGAAATTATTATTCTCAAGGGAACTTGAGTGATATTTTGCAAACACTCCTTGCCAATCAAGAGAAATATAGGGAGGAGGCAAGGAGAGATAGAGAAGAGAGAAGGAAGGACAGGAAGGCAAACAACCTTAGGGTAAGCAACTTGGAAACCTTACTATCCTAAATAGCCTCCAATATGTCAAAATCTCAAGCCTCAAGCTCCACAAGATTCCCATCTCAAACCATCCCACCACCTAGGGAGAATGCTAGTGCCATGACCTTAAGGGGAGGCAAGGATTTTGAGGTACACCCCCTTGGAAAAGGCAAGGAGAAGATGAAGAACCTTGAGATGGAGACCTTGGAAATTGAAGACCAAGGAGAGTTAGTAATTGGTCATGGAGAGCTATCAAAGAATGGGGAAGGGACATCCACAAGCAAGGACCCCAAGGGAGACACTTCAAAGATGCGTAAAGACATTATTGATGATGATGTGGTAGAGGAATACATACCGGAAGTCCCATTTCATAGTGCTTTGATAAGCACAAGGAAGTATGACAAGGAGACCGACTTGTATGAAACTTCTTAAAACATTCCTCTTCTTAATTTGTTAGATAGTGTCCCTAGGTATGCAAAGTTCTCGAAAGAACTTTGTACACCTAAGAGAAATCTTAAGAAAGGAACCCATAGGGTTAGGGTGAGTGAGCATGTTTCGGCAACTTTCAAGCAAAAATTACCAAAGAAATGTGGAGACCCGGGCATGTTCACCATCCCTTGCACCTTTGGAGGGCAAAGTTTCAAATGTGCCATGTAAGACCTTGGAGCCTCTATTAACGTCATGCCCCTATCCATCTATGAGACCCTAGGCTTAGGACCTTTGTTTAAGACCGGGGTGGTTATTCAATTAGCCGATAGGTCTAGTGTCTATCCCAAAGGCTTGATAGAGGATGTACTAGTATAGGTAGATAACCTTGTCTTCTCGGCGGACTTCTATGTTTTAGACATGGAGTCTAGTTCAAGTGCCACTCCCCTTCTCCTTGGTAGGCCATTCATGAAAACCTCTAAGACCAAGATTGATGTGTCAAACGGATGTTTGACAATGGTGTTCGAGGGAAAGAGATTGACCTATAATATCTATGACTCTATGAGACACCCTAGTGATGTTCAATATTTTTTTTTTCTTAGATATTTTCGAGCCTTTGGTACATCAAATGTACAAGTTATGTGATAGGGACCCACTTGAGGTGGCCCTAACTAACAATGTGGAAGAAGAGGGTTTGCGGTTTTTGTTGTCGGTTGATGTGCAGGAACATCTCAAGGACTTGGAGAAAGAAGAGCCACTAGACACTTATGAAGAACTCAACATCATCGAGGTGCTGAAAACAGGGGACTTCAGTGGAAAACGATGGCAGCGCCCCACGACGCTGCCAGCGTCCCCCAGCGGTGGCTGCGTTTTTGTCTGGAGAACCTATCGGAGCTCTTTGCTTTGAGCATACCCCTCCACAAGCCCCTTCCCTCAATTGTGAAGCCCCCGAAGGTTGAGTTGAAGACTCTTCCAAGTCATCTAAAGTATATCTTCTTAGGGGACAACCACACCCTACCTCTTATCATCTGAAGCACCATCAACGAGGAATAAGAGAGCAAATTGGTAGCATTGCTTCACAAACATAGAGATACATTTGGGTGGAGCATAGCGGACCTCAAGGAAATAAGCCCGGTGACTTGCATGCCCAAGATAAGACTGGAAGTGGATGCCAAACCGGTCCGACAACCCCAAAGGAGGCTCAATCCACCAATGGCGGAGGTAGTGCAAGACGAGGTAATTAAACTTTTACAAATGGGCATCATCTTCCCTATTTCCGACACCCGTTGGGTTAGTCCAACTCGAGTCGTGCCCAAAAAGGGAGGAGTGACGGTAGTCAAGAACGCACAAGGAGACTTGGTCTCCACCCGACCACAAACCGGTTGGAGGTGTGTATTGACTACCGCCGCTTGTATGTGGTTACTTTGAAAGATCATTTCCTGCTACCAGTTATTGATCAAATGTTAGAAAGACTAGCGGGAAAAGCTTTCTATTGTTTCCTTGACGGGTACTCGGGATATTTCCAAATCCCAATCGCACCCGAGGAGCAAGTCAAGACCACATTCACATGTCCGTTCGGTACATTTGCATATCGCCGAATGCCATTTGGTGTATGTAATGCACCGGGAACCTTCCAACGGTGCATATTGAGTATATTCTCTGACTTTGTAGAAAAGATCATAAAAGTATTCGTGGACAATTTCACTGTCCATGGGGACTCCTATGATGCATGTCTAAAACATCTTGCCCTTGTCTTAGAGAGATACCAAGAGTCCCATCTCATCTTAAACTCCAAAAAATGTCATTTCATGGTGACTAGTGGCATCATTCTAGGACATATAGTGTCGGAAAGGGGGGTTGAGGTGGATAAGGCTAAGGTTGACATTATCAAAACCTTACCTTATCCATCCAACACCCGAGACATTAGGTCATTTCTAGGACATGCCGGTTTCTACCGGAGATTTATTAAAGACTTTTCAAAGATTTCTAACCCCCTATGTAAGCTTTTGCACAAAGAAGCGGAGTTTGTCTTTGATTCCTCTTGTAGGAAAGCTTTTGATGATTTGAAGGAGAGATTGGTCACCGCACCAATTATTCAAGCACCTCAATGGGACCTTCCATTTGAAATCATGACCGATGCAAGTGACTACGCATTGGGAGTGGTTTTGGGTCAAAAGAGTGACAAGGGACCCCATTTGATTCAATATGCATCTACACTCTTGAATGACGCCCAAAAGAACTACTCTACAACGGAGAAGGAGTTCCTTGGTGTGATATATGCCCTAGAGAAATTTCGATCCTATCTCTTGGGCACAAAGGTGATCATCTACACCGATCATGCCGCCATTAGATATCTTGTGGCAAAGAAGGATGCAAAACCAAGGTTGTTGAGGTGGATTCTTCTCGTAAGTGAATTCGATGTAGAGATCAAGGACAAGAAAGGGGTGAAGAATGTGGTGGCGGATCATCTAAGCCGACTAAACCTTGAAGGAAGAACATCATGCCCTCTTGATGAGGTTGAAGGAGGTCTCCCTCATGAGTCCCTATATGCTATCCAAGTGGGGAGCCATGGTATGCTACCATGGTCAACTATTTGGTAACAAAGCGGTTTCCAAGCCATTTTTCTTTCCATCAAAGGAGCAAGGTAAGATCCGATGCAAAGTACTACATATGGGATGACCCATACTTGTGGAAATTTTGCCAAGATCAAATTATAAGAAGATGCGTGCCCTAGAGTGAGATTCCATCCATCCTACATCATTGTCATGACTATGCATGTGGATGACACTTTGGGCCACAAAGAACCGCAAGGAAAGTGCTTGAATGCTGTTTCTTTTGGCCAAGCCTTTTCAAGGATGCTCATAAATTTGTTAAGACTTGTGACCGATGCCAAAGGATGGGGAACTTGACAAGAAGGAACGAGATGCCACAACAACCCCTCCTTTATTTGGAGGTCTTTGATGTTTGGGGAATCGATTTTATGGGCCCCTTTCCTAACTCTTGTGGGTACTTATACATCCTTTTGGCGGTGGATTATGTGTCCAAATGGGTGGAAGCAATTCCCACCCGCACCGATGATGCAAGAGTGGTAGCAACCTTCATCCAAGAGAACATATTTTCCCGCTTTGGTTTCCCAAGGTCCATAATTAGTGATAGAGGTACTCACTTTTGCAATAAGGTTATTGGAAGCCTTCTCAAAAAGTATGGGGTGAACCATAAGATTTCTACGGCCTATCACCCACAAACAAACGGCCAAGCTGAGCTCTCCAACCGTGAGATAAAAGGGATCCTTGAAAAGACGGTGAATCCGGATAGGAAGGATTGGAGCAAGAGGCTAGTCGATGCTTTGTGGGCATATAGAACCGCATTTAAGACCCCCATAGGCATGTTACCGTTCCGTCTCATATATGGCAAGGCTTGCCACCTCGCCGTGGAGGTTGAGCACAAAGCCTATTGGGCTATCAAATCCTTCAACCAAAACCATGATGAGAGCGGTATGCACCGGAAGCTACAATTGCAAGAACTTGAGAAAATTCGCCATGATGCATATGAGAACTCCTCAACTTAAAAGGAGAAAAAAAGGAAATGGCACGACGGTATGATAAATCGTCGGGTTTTCAAAGAAGGGGATCAAGTTCTTGTTTTCCAAAATCGTTTTAAACTCTTCCCGGGTAAGTTGAGGTCTAGATGGTTTGGACCTTACACCGTCAAGAAGGTGTTTAATCATGGAGCAATTCAGGTGGAAGGGCCAGGGGACGAAAAACTAATCTAGGTGAATGGTCACCGCCTCAAGCATTATTTCAAGGGATGTGTCCGGGAGGGGGAAGAAGAGGTCTTACTTGAAGACCCCGTGTATGAAGATTAAAAATCTTGGAGCCACTAAGTCGAGCCATCGACTCTAAATAAACGGCAAACCGTGTAAATATTCTATTCTTGTGAATATTTCATTTAAGTTTCATTGTTAATTTTTAATATTTGAGTTGTTTTTAAGTAATTAGAATTTGCATCAATCAAAATTTTTGAAGTTACTAAAGATTTTGTGAAGATTTTGCAAGTTTTCGGCCGCCTCGGGATGCGTGCCATGGGTAAAAAGTGCGAGACTCGGTGAAATTTTGATATTGAAGGTTATTAAGGGTCATTGGAGTGAAAATCGAAGTCTAGTGGTGTTTGGAAGACTTAGCCAAAATTTGGCTAAGTGCAAAATTGAAGAAATCCGGCAGTTGATTACGCTGCCAGCGTCCCTAGGGGCTGCCAACGTCGAGACCTGATATCAGCTCCTTCATAGCCTCACAAGCACGAGTTCTTCAAAACACTCCTATCTTCATCTTTCACGAAAAAAACCCTAAAAATCAACCCCAATCCCTAAAATCTTCACCTTTCTTCACCAAATCTTCACAAAACTTCATCACAATCAATCAAATTCTTCATTCTAACCTTCATTCTACTTTCAAACACCTCCAAATCAACTCAAATCACTCAAAATCTCAGAAATTTTCCTGTAGAAAATCTAGAAAATTCTTCTTCAAATTCGATTTTAAGGAGCTTTTAGTGGGTTTTTAAAGGGTTGTGAAGGGTTCTTTGCTTATTCTAATCATCAAGGAGCTAAATTTTAGTGGAATCGGGAAGGTATAGCTTAATACTTAACTTTTTCCATTTTGTTCATCAATTTTACTCGAAAATTAGGCTTGATTAGTCTTCTTTTGAGTTTTTTCTTGCTCTTGTTGATTGTTTAGCTAGGATTGGTGAAACATTTTCTGAGTAAGGCAAAAGAATTCAACAAACACTAAACTTTTGAGGTGTTGAGATTGTTGCACACAAAGTGTTTGTTGAATTGCTTGTTTGTGTGAAAAACTGTTTTGAGTGTTTGTTTGTTGTTGTAGTAGTATTGTATTGTTGTAATTGTTGCAGGAA
>JAIUZE010047785.1:0-32557 GCA_022085475.1 Heliosperma pusillum | reverse complement strand
TAAGACGAACTTACGTGAATGCCGTCAAAGAACGAATGAACTATAATGAATCAAAGATCGGAAAAAGCTAAGGAGGCAAGGTTTGAGTTTTCTTAAAGAGGAAGGAAGGTTTGGTTTGTGTTTGTGTAGGAAAATAGGTTAAGGAGTAGTGTGGGTTGTGTGAGTTATGAAGGAAAAAGTCAAAGACGGTTTCCAAAATCAAGAAAGTCAAACTCGACTCAAAAGTCAAGAAAAGTCAAACTCGACTCAAAAGTCAAGAAAAGTCAAACTCGACTCAAAAGTCAAGAAAAGTCAAACTCGACTTAAGACGGGATTTTCATGAAATCTCGCGGAAATTCCAAAAACGAACTCGGAAATTCTAAATTCGACTCGAAACATAAAAAGCTAATTTAAAACTTAAATTTGCTGAAAATATTTCGTAAAATATTTCTACTAGAAAAATAGGGTACATTTCCGGGTGTTACAATTACCCCACCTTTTAAAAAGTTTCGTCCTCGAAACTTGAGAGTAGAAAACAAAAGTATCAAGGACAAGAATCGGTTTTCAAAATTAATACGAAAACTTTTATAAGGGAAACATTTATGAAACGAGGTTCATCTCGAAAATGGTTTAAGGAAAATTTTTCATAAGTGCGAAACTTACTTACGGATCTCAAGAATGCTCGTCGCGAACGAGAACTCTAATTATCCAAATCAAAGCAAAGTCGAAATAGTGAAATCGCAATTCAAAACAACGTTAGTAAGTGCAGGACTAGTTATCAGACGTCTCCAATAACAAGTGCAAACATCCAACCAAACGCAAAATCCAAATATAAAAGCAAAAGAAATTTATTCTTTCCAAAAAGAGGGTACAAAATACATCTTTAGACTCCTTTGAAAAGTTAATTTAGAAACACAATATGGAAATTTGAAGGTTTTATCAAAGATAAAATCAAATAACAGGACATTACACGTACATAGAGCGACTCGAACATCAAGTTCACAAATCACGATAACAAAATATATACAAAACACGCAAAAACGAAACAAATCGAACTCCTAGGGATATGAAGAATCACGATGAAGTCGGCACGGTAGACTCCATAACTAACAATCCACGCAACAAAACATAATTATCCAAGATCCAACTAGTCTCATCCAAAGTCTCACGACAAGGGAAAATCCACAATCCATTATCGCTTATAAGAATTCTTTAATACGCCCTAACATCCTTAATTTGATCATTACTACGCTCGAAGCCTCAAATATAAATAGTCACATTAGCAAACTACGGAGGTTACTAATCCTCAAGATGAATGGGTTCACCATTCTATCTCTATATTCCGTAACAACTGAGCACTCACTATCCAAAGCTTGCAACGAACATTTCTCAATCTCAAACTAGGATTCCTTAAGAATAAAAGAGAATTACTACTTCCAACCCACAAATGGCCAGTTACTTGGCAATCAGACAACCATTCAAATCATCTAGTTCATGTAAAACTCAAAATGAATAGATTTTCATTTATGACAATACTCCTCAAACTTTGGGTTACCGGCTTTAATTCCCTAAGGCAAAGTCTCTTTTAGATACCACCAATTAGAGACATCAAATTCTCAATTGATATCCCAAGCAACCGCTATACTACTCAACATCAACAAACTATTATCATGATCAACTCAATTCTCAAAATAACACTACAATACCAAGCTCCAAATCTAAAACCACTAAGAGAGGATACATTATCACTATTAGGATTCATCCTAGAGCTTAAGTCCTATTTCCCATGAACAAATACAACATGAAATTTGCTCAATCCATAGACACATATTCTAGCTAAAGAATCCCAAAATACATTACACTTATTCTCGGAGCCTTACAAACGGAATATCCAATACACTAGAGGAAAGATGAAGGAGCAACGAGATAGAAAATGATAAGGAATCTCAAGGAGAACACGAGAATAAATAAGGCACGAGATTACAAGAGAGGAGCGCTGAAAATAACGAGGTCAAGGAAGAGATTAAACTGATCGTAGAGTTATGAAGCTATCCGAGTAAGAAAGAAGATACGAGCATGCGAATTCTTAAAGATCAATCTTGACACAAACATTCAAGAATGGAAATGAAAAGGGACAATGGAACGGGTAATGGTTTAAGGTTTAGTCCACAAAGTTTCTCCTTTCAGACTTAGGGTGATAGTAAATTAACTCATCCCAAACAAAGGTCTCTTACAAGGGGCCATCGTACCATAATCATCAAAGTAAGGTACGCCAAAATTCGACAAATCAACTACAACCCAATTCATCCATCCTTTCATATCACACGGATTCCCAAATGCGGAATTGTAACTCAAGCATAGTAACATTCTCTCAACTCCATAATTTGACACATTCCCAAAGGTTTCAAAAACCGAAGAACCAATAAGGAATTCTCCATACTAATCTCTTTTCAACTCCTACGGCCACAAGGTAGAACACCGAACAAAACGTCATTAACAACATCATATAGCCCACGAGTTCATTATTAACAAAGTACAACCTCAAGTCAAACATCATCATTAACGCCTCAAGGTATTTCCATCATAGCTCACATCATCGAATCTCGCTCATATCTATAATCCTCAAGTAATATGGTTCAACTTACCGAAACCTTACTACTTCAAACGAGTCTCCGATACCATAAGATAAGATCATATATTTAAATCCAAGAACTATAGCCAAAAGCTTTTCCACCAAGCCTATACTCAAAAACACACAAAAGGAAACAACAAGACGTCACTTAACCTCAAAAGTATTTCGCACCTCAAGATATCATTCAAAACTTCTTATTTACACCAAATAGACATATCATAAGCATGGTCTTCAAACCAATACTAAACTTCTAAGTCCAAAAGACTAAATTACTAATGAGTTAAGAAGTCATAGCCAACTCATTCAACCTTACACCATCAGAATATCATGAACTATTTACACACAAGTCATGACAAGCATCAAGCATTAAAATCATCAAACTTATCTTACTACCTTTCCTTAGAGTTACAACCAATCATCAATATAGGGTGAATTTAGATCTACACCATTTTCCTCAAATCACAAAATTCATTCTAACAAACACTAATATTCCACAAAATTCAAAGTTCTTCCGACCAAGTACGATATGCCACAAACAAAAACGGTAAGGTGTCCACAAAAGGTCACATAAGGAAGTTGATGGTACAAATTGATAAAGAGGAGGAAAGTAACAAGAGTAATTTCCAAGGGGAAAAGAAGTTAGATGATGAAGAAGCATTTAGATAGAAGGAAGAGAGCATAAAACAATAAGGACGAGAGAATTCATAGATGAAAAAGAAATACACTTCATATAGGCTTGTCAATCTTCAATCTTTGGTAGAGGATACTTCTTCTAGGTAACACATGATCCACCTTAAGACGGTAGATACAAACAATCATAACATCACTCAACACAATCAACAAACAAGTTAGAACCTAACAAACATCAAGTACACCAAAGACTACCACCTTAGATCCTTAAGTCTACCCATCTCTCATTTATTATTTCAAGGTCAAGTAGTTTAAGTTTAGGGTTCACGTGTGTGCGTCGGGAGCGTTTAAGCTCTGATACCAACTGTGACAACCCTCGCGAATGCGGAAATATAAAACAAACAAGCATGTGAAATATATTGCGGAAATAGGTAGTTTTAAAAACTTTTATACATGCAAGTTAAATAAAACGAGGAGTGTCAAATGTTACAAACAAAATGCGTAAATACAACAAAGAGACGGGGTCTCTTAAAATGTTAGCAAAGAACAAGTGTTTAGCAAAACTAGCTAATATCGTCTAGAGGTGAAAACTTCCAGGGACAACGCCCGCTAGCTCACACCCGAACCCCAAAACATCATAGCCAAAAAGCCATCCATGCAAGCAACCTGTTCATTCATGAAAAACATGAACGCCACACTCAGTGGGGAGTAACTCCGGGTTCTCCCAGCCATATCACATTAAACGTACATATAAGGAAATACAAAAGTGAAATCATGCATATATAGATATCCATGTGAGTTACGACAAGAATAAATAGGCAATTCGATAAATAATGATAAGAGCATAAGAGGTACAAATCCGAATCCAACATGTTATTCAAAGACTCGGGGAAGACACTCTTAGGCAACCGAATACGCTCACTTGGGCTTACATCTCACTGTTAGCGGTATAAGTTTGATAAGATTGAGACTCGACAAACAAACCATGCCAAGTCATTCAATGATCAATCATATAATCATTCATCCAAACACACCAATATATTGACGACATCTCTCACGGTAAATGAAACGCACTAGCATCGTGTACAATAGCAAGACAAGCCAATGGAAGCTCACGGAATAAGACATTTTCCGGAACCGTATACGATAAGACGTTTCGTATACTCATGCCCTTGACAAACAAGTTCACGGGATAAGACGTTTCCCGGAATCATGTACGATAAGACGTTTCGTACACACAAGACTCTAATCCTCTCGGTAGGACGACGATAATAATACGGTCCTAGTCTAAACCTGGCCAGACTCTCGGAATAAGACGTGTTCCGATTCGACATGTGGTAAGACGTTCCACATCCAAGACTCGGTCAATCATAGACGTCGAGTACCCCAAATTCGGTCAACCTTCACGAAAGAGGCGGAAAGAGATCTATAGTCAAAAGTCAAGCTAGTACGCTACATGCAATAACACCACCACGCAAGTATACAACATTTGACGGTCGGGTCGACCAACGCATTGCGTTCGCCTCCTAACAACGTCGTCATATCCCCACTAAACATGCATACAAGCATCAAGGATACACCCCATCGCTCCGACATTTCAGTCTAACGAGTATAAGGTGTAGCCGGGAAATGAGAGTTCAAAGCACACAATCATTAGTGCTCAATTCATAACATATGTAAAACCGACTCAAAAGAGGGATATATCAAAAACCGTCACGAAACATGTGATACAAGCGAATAGAATATCATATATCCAAAACATGAATATTATAAGTCACTACGTAAAATTATACGATAAACGAATCATGCGAACTATTATAAATTACGAGATTTAGAAATTTCAAGAAGAAAACACAGCCGTGTTCCAGGCCGTGGTGGAGGGAGGCGGCCGGTACCCCGGCTCGGAGCATCAGACTCCACAAAAACAAAGTTTGGAAACTAACTAAAACAAGGGTCCACTTCAAACGGTCATAACTAGAGTTCTAGATATGCAAATGCAGAAATTCCAAGTCGAGGTGATAGCTTATCCTCTTACTGTTCCAACGAGTGGTCACAAGCCCAAAACAAGCAAGTAACGAAGGAGATATGATCATTCTACGAAAAAGGGTCGGTGCAGTGAATTCCCAGCCGGCTACTGAACCGGCAGCCGGTCCTTCGGCCAGGAACACCATTCCACCCGAGAACAACAAACACCATTTCTATCATTTCCAATTCTCCTAATTCACTTCTAATAATTATCAACAATCAATATTCATCATCAACAATCATCAAATAACAACAATCATAAATCATAACATGATTCCTAAGCTTCTAATCGTATTCTAAATACGATTTCTAACATATAAAGCATGCAAAACACGTAAATGATATCGAGTAACCCTTCACCGTTACCTTTACTCGTCTTTAATCGATTACTAAGCCTTCCTAGTAGTCTCCACCTACAATTAGGTAATAAAAGATGAATATATTTCACCTTGAGAAAGACGGATAATTTAAAAAGCGAGAAAGACGGTAATTTTATTACCAATACGGATAGAGGAAGCTAAGAAGGAAGAATAAGACGAACTTACGTGAATTTCAACAAGAAACGAAAGAGCTATGATGATTCTAAGAATGGATCAAAGAGGGAGGCAAGGGTTTTGGTTTGCTTAAGGAAGAAGTAAGTGTTTTGTGTTTGTGTGAATGAAAAATAGGATAAGTGGTAGTATGATATGTATAAGGAAAAAGTCAACAAAAGTCAAACTCGCCTTAAGACGGGATTTTCATGGAATCTCGCGGAAATTCCAAATACGAACTCGGAAATTATAAATTCGACTCGGAACATAAAATTCTATATTAAAACTTAAATTTGCTGAAAAGTATCCGTAAAATATTTTCACTATAAAAATAGGGTACATTTCCGGTGTTACACAGAGCCTAACTAGTCAGAAGTTTAATAAACTTAATTATATCAAGCTTTAATTATGAGATGAACTTACCTCAATTTTATTTAATTTAACTTAGCTTGAATTCCAAATTAGGTTAACTTAACATAACTTAATTAATTTAAATTTATTCAACTTTACTAAACTTAAACTTGATTTGATTTAGCTAAATTAAGTTAACTTAATTTTTTTGTGGGAAAAAGATTAGGTTAAGAAATGTGAAAAATACAAGGTTAAGAAATGTGAAAGATTAATGGACCGTCAATCTAAAATTTATACATTAAAAGTAAAATTCTTTATATACCACGGGATCTAACTGATGAAGTTAAAATGATTTGGTCGATATAACTAATCCACATCTGCATAATATAAAAGACAAGTTTTTTTAAAACTTCTCATTAGTTATATATAATTTGAGGTATACAATTTACACGTGGGTCCCCCATTTCTTTATGACAATTAATTATTCTCTCTTAAATTCAATTCATATTCATTAATTACATAAGATTGTAAAAAAAAAAATTTATAACAACATAAAATCAGATCATAATTTCATGCATATTATAAATTTATTTTTAAAAAAACTATATCAGCAATATAAATGATATACATATAGATTATTAAGATTACACATTCTAAATTCTTAAATGAATAAGGTTATAAATGCATTTTACCTAATAACTCTATATAATATAAACCTACATCCATATATGTATATGCTAGGTAGCACCAAAACGGACACGAACACGGACACGTGATACGGCATCTCGTGAAATTTAGGACACGGGACACGACATTTAAATTTAATAAAATATATATTTTATAGTTATAAATAACATACAATTTTATTTTTGTATTAATATTTGATATTAAATGTAAATAATTGAGTGTAAAACTTGACTTAACTATAATTTATTCTCATTTTCCACCCAAACTCATCTTCTAATCGATTTTCCCACCCAATCTCATATTCCAATCAACCTCTTCTAGTCTTTCAATCTCACATTCCTTATTTATAGGTGTCCGTGTGTCGGACACGGTGTCCGACACGAGACGGCTGATTAGGAAAAGTGTCTGTGGTACTTATATATGTTGTCTCTATATATTCGATTCTAATTTTTAGATAGCAAACATGTGCATTTTTGTACGGGTAAAGCTAGTTTAACATAAACTTAACTTAATTAATAAAAATTAACTTAATTAAATTGCCTTAATTGGTTTACATTTATAACCTCGATTTATTAAAATCCTTGACTTGCATTGCTTAGCAATATTTTTTTGGTGATCCAGAGAACACCTGAACACCCTGCAAGTCTAGGGATTAAATAAGTAGTAGATATAATCCTTAATAACAAGTAACCGCAATACTCCCATGTAATTCTTGCTTAACAAGTTTGCAATGGCAAAAAATAGGGATTAGTTTTTTTTATTTTGGTAAAGATTGGTCAATCATTAGGCGTTAGTTCCAAATTAAATAACTTTTGGTGTGACTTTGAAATTTGTAACCTCTTAATTTCAAAGTTGAGACTAGACTTAATTAATGTCATACTAGTCGAGTGAATCAAAGGTGAGCCTACCACAGTACACAGCTGGTTTAGACACCTTGCATCAATCCATATGTGCAGACTGCACTGTGCACTACCATGGCCTATCAATTTTGTACTCACAACTCAGAAGTGACACTGGAGTGTAGAATAAATACTTAATAGTAACTGAGTAATTGAGTATCTCAATAATTCTGGTCCAGACGGATACTATTTGTCTTAAGTTTAAAACAGGTTAAATATTAAAACATTATTATAGTAAATACAATTTTTTAATATTTTATAGGCAACTGGTGAGGTGATTTGATATATATTTAACTCATCTTAAGTTAAAGTGGGCGTGTCCAACTAAAATGAGAATTTGTGTTGAGGTGAAGTAGTTGTAGAAACTTTATTTTTTGGTGACCCACGAAACACCCGAATACTCTGCAAGCCCGAGGACCAGGTAAGTCATCAAGGTTACCCTTGATGGAAGGTAATCACAGCACCCCCGTGTAGGGAGTAGAACCCTAGACCTCTCAATGAGTTGTCATTGCAACGCTTTGAGTCACTCCCGCACTCCACTGCACCCAAGCCACTTTGGTTAGTTGTAGAAACTTAGTTCTTCGATTCTTCTCTTTTATACGGAGTATACTCGGACAATTTAATCCTCTCCGTTATTTTCTGAATCTATATATTTTAAACGATTTAGATTCTTTTTTGAAACGTTCTACCGGTCCAAGATGAAAATAATGAATGATGTGGGAAAGAAATAATATATAAAATAAATCTATTAAAGATAACGGTCTAACAGATAAGAAATGGACACAAAGAAATAGAAAAGTGTTAGCGCTCAATTTAGTAAGACTATTAAATTTATTTGTATTGATGGCAATCCGGCATTTATATCTAAAGAATACATATTAGGGATAGGGACAAAACAGATACTGTTATAAAGACATCTAAAGAGAGAAACCCCTTTCTAGAGAGAGAGAGAAACCGACCCCTTTCTTCCCTATCCCTAGGTTTTCTTGTCTACTGCCGCCGCCATCCAACAGCTCACCCAAACTGACCCCTCCCTATCGTCGGAGATTAGCCCTTTCTTTGGCTAATCTCCGGCGGTTCCTCTGGCTCGCCCATGGATTTGTTTGTTTAGGATTCGCCACTTTCGTTCCTCCAATTTCTGCGCTTGTTTTTGAATTCGTCGTCTTTTGCTTGCTCTGTGTTCTATTTATTGTCTCTTTATCTCGGCAACCTCGCTTGATTGGTACGCTTTTTCCTCTTTAACTTACCTCTGATTCTTTGGTCGAATCTTATAAGGTTAGGGGTAAGTTTGCTGCAAATTTCGTGGGTTGATTAAGGGTATTTTTGCTTCAATCTTTTTATTTCTTTGGTGTTAGTTTGCTGCAGGTGTTTCGTTTGCGCTTTAGTGCGTGCTATGCTCCTTTGGCATAGTTCTTAGTGGGTTTCTTTGAGATTTTGACAGTAGGCTAAGATTGCCATCAATAGCCTTTGTGTTTGTCTTATTCCTTAAGAATAGCCTTTGTTTTTATCGCCTCCTGGTTTTTTGTAAGTGGTGTTATCAATTTTTCAAGATGGTATTCTCTGATCTATAAATGAAGATTTCTGAAAAACTATAAATGAAGTTTTTGATGGTTTGATTAATGTCATTGGTAGTTACAAATAGGGGCAAATCAGTTTTACTAGGCTGTCTTGTTTTCATTCTTAATCTATCAAATTGGTTTGAGTTTTGAGGCGTCCTAGTTTTCCCGAGGTTCTGTTTAGCTTGGTTGCCTATGTGTGCTGCTTCTTGGTCCGTTGTTTTACTGGTATGATTGGAGGTTTCCGTTTCTTTTGTGGTTATTCCTCATCCATGGCCGACTGTCAGTCGGAGGTGGTTCGGTGATGTGGTGTAGTGGTGGATGGATTGGTTGTAGTAGTCTCCAGCTTTTTCTTCCGTGATAATTTTCCTTTCTCAAGTTTCTTTTCCTTAAGCATTCTCTATGGACTATCAGTTTCTCATTGTAAATATTTGCGAGTTGGTTGTTATAAATGATCATGGTACTGACGACTGAGTTTTTGATAATTTGATCTTGGGAATGGGGGAGCCGTGTTTTTCCAATGTTAATCGTTTAAAGGATAAAGGTAATAATCTCTTTAAGGAAGGTAATCACTCATCCGCTGTCCTTTACTACTTATCAGCTCTGAAGTTTTTATGTATTCTAGGCCCTCCGCTCTTATCCGACCAGCCCATGACGGCCTCTCTTGCTTTTTCCATTATCCTAAACTTAGCTTTTTGCGAATTAAAGCTTTCCAACTATTCCAAGGCTTGGATTTACTGCAATTTTGTTTTAACTTTTGATCCTCGCAACATCAAAGCCATTTATCGTAGGGGCTTAGCTTCCAGGCATTTAAACTCCTTACCCGAGGCTTTAAGGGACTTTGAGTTTGCGTTGAGTCTTGACCCAAATAACAAAGACGTCAACCGTGAACTGCATTCCTTAGTTGACCACCTTGCCCTCAATCTAAATGGCAAACGGGTCAATTATCCTTTCGACCCTTTGGCCTCCAGCAAGAAGGGTAAGAACCATGTGCCTTATCATGATGTCAATGGAACAGGTATAATCTCTTCCAATGCTGGGGAAGTTTCTTGCAATACCACAGCATCGTTGGCCACTGACATAGGCCATGTTGATGATGAAATTGGCACTAGCTCGGACGAGATGGACCAAATACAGGGAAATATAACATCTTTGTCTGATATAGGTGAAGGGAGTGCCATTAATAGTAGTCCAGATAGAAACATGGATCTTGATGAGTTTGGTGGAGTTGAACCTTTGGTGCCTGCTGATGTTAAATGTGATACCTCTGGTACTTCCTCAGCCTCTCCCACAAGTTTTTCCTTTTCAAACAAAAAACGAGCTCACAAGAAATTAAATCTCTCCTCACAAGGCTACGAGGATTTATTTCAAGGGAAAAATTTAGAATTCTTTTATCCTATATCCTTGTCTTTTATATGGGTTCGTCCCCTCATTCCTAAAACCATCCAGACGGGAACTCCCCTGAATGAATTTTCAGGGCAAGCAGAAGTTCCCATTACTTCTCCTGTTTATAGGGAACAGGTTCAGCATCATGTTGTCATCCTCAATACTGATAAAGAGGTTCAGGAGGACGAGGTTTTCCAGATTGATAAAAAGAAGCGAATATCTTCGGGCTCCGCTCAAGTCATTAAATTTTCTACCCTTCAGTTTCAGTTTGTTGCAGTTAAGGAGAGCAGGATTAAGGTTGTTGAACGTAAGGTGCATGATTTCCGACACCGAAACCGAACGACCAAGGAGAGTGTTCGACTGAAGAAAAGAATTTCGGTTTCTGTTGGTTTCTCTAAGTTCATTTGCAGATACACCAAGACAGATGCAGTGGCTATGCAGATCAAAAGGAAAGAGCCGTACCTGTACCATTTTGACGACTTATATCATCCTCCCTACAAGAAAAATCGTCTTAATGTTTCTGTTTCACTGTCTGACACCTTTAATTATGTTAGTTGGTTGTCTACTCCGGGGTTTGTGCTGTAGAAGACTTTTTAATTTTAATTATATCAGTTTACTCTTGTCAAAAAAAAAAAAAAAAAAAAAAAGAAAAAAAAAAAAAAAAAAGTACATATTAGGGTTGATGGAGTATTCTTCTGAAGATAAAAGGATATAAGAAAGTTAAACGTTGGCCCAAAGGGAATGAGAACTGCTTGGGAGATTATAAGTGACCAACGGTTATCGAGTTAATTACCGCTGCCCACTTAAGAAGTACTTGCCAAGCAAATAAATGGTTTATCTTAAATTAGACTAGCACGGTGAAACCTTCTTTCAATAGAGGTAATTAGCCACCTCGCTCTCCTTTAGTTTGTAATTTAGCGTTTCATTAATACACTTGTGAATACTCTGTTGATGTTATGTAATCGATTATTCATAATATATAAGTATCTTTGAAAATTCATTTGTTTAGATTGTACAAATTGGATCATTCATCCTTGCATTTAATTTACCAATTGACTAGCATCAAAACAGTGACTTGAGCCCTTTATATTTAGGGCAGATCCGAAAGTTTAGGAGGGTAATTATGACTTTTGGGATACGTTAAGGTATTGTGCTTGTTTCAACACAAAAACTTGGATATTTGTTCATATTTTGGATGATCGCTTGTTTTTTATAACTAAATAATTTGAAATAAGTATGTATTATTATGTAAATACATTTTGTTATAATGTAATTGTAATTTATAGTCTTGTAGTTTTTCTTGAATATGGTAGTACATTATTTGTGTTATTTCACGGTTAAATAATTACCTTAAATAAAGAAGAAAAATATGTCAGTAATATTTATCAATACAAATTCTCATTTATGACGGACACTTTTCGTCACAAGCTTGTGACCACTCATATGTTGCAATTGGGAGAACAAGTACGAGAAAGATTGTAAGAGGTCATAGGTTTGTGAAGCTCACAAGCAACACTTACGGATAAATCAATTGGTCTTTTTTCGGACCGATTTAAATCTAAGACCTCTCTCATAAATTATTTTTAATATGACTTTTATTTTAATCGGGTTCAAGAGTTGTCTTAAACAAAAAGTGATGAATATATACTCCGACAATCATCAAACCAAAGCAGCCAAAGACCTATAAGATAATTTGTAAAGTTCTTTATGTCATAGACAAATGTGGGTATAAATGTATAATTGATGTCAAGGAACCATCATTTGTGATTTTTTTTTCTATTACTTGTATTCTTCTGTCTCAATTGCTCTCTCTTAAACTAAATAAATATAAATTGGGTTAAATAATAATACAATTACTGGATGAGACAAACAATTTTGCTTTACTTTTGTCTCATCTAATATATTTGAGTCGTCTTAAAATAAGAATTTGTGCTTATGAAATACTCCTAATTTAGAAAACAAACACTTTAGAAAGTCATAGTACTTATAAAAAATCATTATTTTCCAAAAATAAATAAATATCATATCTCATAATACAACAGCAAAATTTCAAGATAGTCATATAAAAAGAGTTGGCAAACAATGTTACGACAAAAATAACGGGTTCGGATTGAGACTTAATGACCAATTAATGTAAGTGGGCCGACACGAACACGACACAGAATTTAATTGATACGAATTTGGGTTGAGCTCCGTAAACACGAACCTGGTTGAGACTTGTAAACACGAACATGGTTGAGCTATGTACGAACCCGGCACGAATTACATATTTACTAAATTAAACCTAACTTTTCTTGATCCTCCATTACATGCATAATCTATTTACACTTTCAAAAAACTGACACGAGATAGAAAATACGACACAAAATCGACATAAAATTAACGAGTTTGGGTTGATATTTGATTACTCATTTATGTAACTGGGTTGACTTAAACAGTATACATAATTTAATTGGGTCGAGTTTAAATTGAAGGGTCATAACTCATTTATATATCACACGAACACAAATCCGAACCGACCAGATCTGTTTGACAAGTGTGTATATAAAACAACCAACAAAATTATACTTCTACATATTTGAGTTGTGGACTTGTGACTATTTAGTGGAATTTAAAGTGATTGAATTAAAACCCAAAAAAAATGTATACATAAATATAACCCTTACTTAACTTAACTCAACCCTCATTTCCAAACCCCTTTTTATCTTTATCATCACTTCCAAACCCTTCTCTTCCCTTCTTTCTTATCCATAATTCTCATTTTTTTAATTACCCAAAATTAACTCAACTTAACTTCACAAATGATGGAATTCGAAGACGATGACCGTGACGAAGAGGAAGAAGAAGACGATGATAACGACGACGATATTAACGAACCCGAACCCGAAACAATGACCTTATTAACCCCACCCACTTACCACCACCACAACAATAACAACAACAGTAACAACAGTAACAACAGTAAAAAATACTCCACTGTTACCGTTCCCCGTTACCGTGAGTGCCTTAAAAACCACGCTGTCAATATCGGCGGCCACGCCGTCGACGGTTGCGGCGAGTTTATGCCAGGTGGGCCCGACGGTACCTTCGACGCGCTAAAATGCGCCGCGTGTAACTGCCACCGTAACTTCCACCGCAAAGAACACGTGTCAGCCGCCGACAACCACCGCCAGCTCACCCTCTTCCACCCTCCTCCGCCGCACGTGTACCAATTCTACCGCCCCGCCGTTCCCGCCGTCGTACCCGCCGCCTCGCCGGTAGGCGCGGCGGCGGTGTCGGCGGAGGAGCAGGTGACAGGGGGAATAATGGCGATGACGATGACGACGACGACGACAACGATGAGTTCTGGGAAGAAGAGGCATAGGACGAAGTTTAGTCAAGAACAGAAGGATAAGATGTTGGGATTAGCAGAGAGATTAGGGTGGAAGATTCAGAAATGTGATGAGAATGTTGTTCAACAATTCTGTGATGAATCTGGTGTTAAACGCCATGTTCTTAAGGTTTGGATGCATAATAATAAACATACTCTTGGTAAGAAACTACCTTAGTTGATTTATTATTATCGTCTTCGTTGTTAATTGGTTTTATATGTAAGACCGTCTTATATAAGTTCGTATCGCAAATGTATGTGTTGTTGGTGTTATTGTAGTAGTATTCCCTAGGTTAGGGTTTTATTTGGGGTAATGGTCTTGGGTTTATTTGGATTATTGTTATTATTAGTAATTGCCTTATTTAGTACGTTTGTTAGTGTTAATGTTATATACATTATTGTTTTAGATTATGTAATGAGATGAAATGGAATGGAATTGAATTACTATATGTCTTCTTTGTTAAATCTTATCGTATCTAATTAATATTCTCCATCGATGAGTATATATTATGGAAGAAAAATTCTTGTTTTTTTTCGGAATGATCATCCTTCCTACACTTAAATATTCGAAATATTTCATTTTGGTAATCTTTCTTTGTGTAAGGAAGATTTCGGAAGGACTGTCCTCCTTACACCTAAGTTTCGTAATATTTCATTTTGTTTCTCCTTCTCTTATGTGTAAGGAGGACCGTCTTTCGCAAGAAATTTTCATTATGATTGTGGTGGTGGCCTTAATCGAGGGTGCATGTCAATTATGGAATGTGGAGATTTTGACTATCTACCTCATCATGCGTAATTTAATGTGTGGTATTGGAGGAAATTGATGCAACTAATTAACCATGTTTGAATTATTATGTGATTAGGTTTATAATCACTTTTTCATAATACACAATTGTTGTCATTTAAATGTCACTTTTAGTTTTTGTCTCTTGATTTTGACAAGCTATTGCACTTTTCATTTTGGTTATTGATAGTTTCTTAGGAGTCCTTGTTGTGTATTCAACATTACGCTAATGCCTCAAAAGCCGACCCGTTTATGCTCACAACTGAGCGATGTTACCGACACTCTCCCGCTAACCGTCCCGTCCCGTCTCATGCATATATAATAGGGATTACATTCATTCATTTGAATTGTAACATTGGCTTGTTATTTGTTAAAAACAAGACTGTACTAATAGTTCTACTACTATTAGTCAGTCTATTACAGAATTCCACTACTATTAATATCAATAATAACACTATTATATTCACTTGTTTCTGTTACATTATTTCTCTTGGGAAAGAGGAGCTGCTGTACGTACGTTATAAACAAAAAAATATTAATTTAAAAAGAAAAAAACTGATTGAAGGAATTGGAGGAAGCTTAAATCCAAATGTAGGATGGTTGTTGATTTGTTTTGTTGAAAAATGAGAAAAAAAATCGATAGATCCAAAGCAAAATAAAGTTGAAATTCTCTAAAATTCAGTTATAAAAACATTAATTATACAACAAAAATAATAATAATGATATTGACAAAATTTGTAAGGTACAGTCACATGTGGGCATACATGCATGATGCAGTAATGCAGTAGCTAGTCCCTTAAGGCCTTAAATAATAAAAAAGTTAAAATTTGAAAATAATAATAATAATAATAATAATAATAATAATAATAATAGTTGTAATAAATAATATTGCACTTTATTTCGGAAAAATACAGAGAAAATGCTACAGAACAAGACTTGTGTCACCCGCTTACCAACATTATAATCTAAAAATGAGTATCATACAGTTACTCTTACTTTCTCATATTAGCTTGCTTACCTCATTCACTTGCCTTGTTAAGTTTATTTATGTCGATTTCAGACCTACTACTTTACGTACATTTTTGTTTTCTTTTATGTCATCTTTACCCTACTTCCCCTTGTTTTTTTCACTCCGGCCATCGTCGTATTGCTTCGATCTATAAATGGTTGTCGTCTCTTCAAACCCCGTCGTTGTGGACTAGTATGCTTAGCTTAGCTTGTTTTGCGATAGTCAGTCTGAAACTTGTACCTAGGGTTTCCGATATGTCTACTAAATAAGAAAAATTTAGGAGTGAAACTCGGGGTGGTCAATTGGTCTGTCGGCCAAGTCTATATATAGACTAAAGAACCTATGCAGACCGATCAAAATATTTCATGGTGAAGCTAGAGATAGGGGCTAAAATGAAAATTTCAACGGTTTTTGTTAGCTAGTTTATCTTTATATATTACTTGTTGGCATCCGATGAAATTTTTCGACCCTGCTGAGTTCAAATTCTGGGTTTGCCACTGGTGCACTGTTTATAGATCGGCCGAAAAGGCTCACATTTGGAAGGCCAACGACGGTACAAGTACACTTTGATATTAAGTTAGTAATCTTCAAAAAATAAAACAAATATTGAATATAAACACAAAATAAAGATGATGATTAATTAAAGAAGTAGAGTATGCATGATTATTTGAATGGGATGAAGCTGTTAAACAGTAAACACAAAGGTGGTCCGTTCTTACTAATACTCACAGTTGTCATCATATTTGCTTAAGATCTCTTGTGTACATATGAATCATTTATTATAAGGAAGGTGGGTCCTTTAATTTGTTGTAACTTCTCAGTTCTCACTTCTAAGTCCAAGGTATGTACAGATATTGAAGCTGGCAGTCCTACTATTTCTTGATCAAATCATCGGTTACTTATTTCACCATACCCGATCCGAACCTGACTTGAAGCTATGCGTTCAATACGATAAAATGATAAATGTAAACTTGTGAGCATTGTTATCACAATCTCGATTCCATCCTGTAATTCTAGATTTTATGGATTAAAAATGTTGACCGATCCTGGTTCGTTCCTACGATTGCATCATGAATAAAACTGTATTTAGTTAATTTGTAGGATTTTACGATCCAATTCAACCGGTTAGATCCTATTCTCTCCATCGACCCGAAGTAGAATCCCGATTCAAACAAGATTGTATGTGAGGTATTTTGCTTATATATGGACTATGGTCCATATGTCTAACATTACTAGAGTGAAAAAAAAGCCGATAAAATGGACCAGCCAGTGATCTACTATCTTACTCCTACGTTTGTACGGGAAATTTAATAAGCATTCACATGAAAATGCACCTGCCTAGTACATTCATTCACTAAGCTCGAATTTAAAATGAATGTTTGAAACATTAATTATGTCACATGAAACATGTACTTTAATTTTTATCAATATTTTAATTGTTAAGTTGTCGGGCAATTAGGGCCAATCTCTTACCCCAAAATAAGATCGGGTAGGAGGGGATATGGACCGGATTGGCCTGGAACCCTTTAGGTCCAGTCTGATCCTTTCCGGTTTTGGACCATACCAGTTCTACGTTAAAGGTATATTTAAGTTTTAAAGTTTTTTTCTTTAGTTCGGACTGGACCGAAAACCGGCCTTCATATTTTTGTGGACCCGGAGATTGGACTGGACAGGCTCGGTCTGACCGGTGTGGTTTGCCGGTCTGGTCTACATTATGAACACCCTAATGGACAATGTGACGGAGATGTGAAAGGTGGTATTAAAATGTAATTAAACTCAACAGCGTTATCTCATTTTCTATATGATAAAAGACTTAATTGGATCGTTATTTGACATTGTGGGATTCTTGTGATACTTTTGTATCTCCGATAGTTCCTCAGTAACTACTCTTGACAACATAAAATTATCAAAATGGCATTCCTAACACTAAAATGTTTGTTTGGCTATTGCAAAAGTATACGAGCAAGTTTTTTTTCAGGTTCCAAATGTGTACTTAAAATTAACTTTACGGACCACAACTCCTAAGGTGTGACTTGGGAGTATAGACATCGCAACTTCACAAATTTTCTGATACATATACACAACAATAGATTGAAGTTTAAATTGTTTAGGGTTTACATCACATTACTCCAAGTATATGATTGTAACATAACACTTTGTCCATCCCAATTAATAGTTACTTAATGTCAAAATCCCTCGAAGAAAACAAATACTCGTGAAAATAACAATCAAATAATGAATAATGTTTGGAAAAGCGTATACTCCATATAATTTTTCTTTTTTAGATGATGAGGAACTCTGTTGCGCTATCTTAGATGCACACTAGATAAAACGTCAAAGTATATGTTATATCAGCAAGTTTTCCCTGTGACAGGCATATCCGTCACAAGCCTGCGAAGGGTCAAATACTTTCCATGTGGGTGGATAAGACAAAACAGAATGCAACTCCCTAGGCATTCTGCTTTTGTTATATCTGCCCATATAGATAGTATTTGACCCGTCGCAAGTTTGCGACATATATATCCGTTACAAATGAGAATTTGTGATGTTATATATACAGTCCAAAGCATGGGTACGTGGTCCTATAAGCAAAAATAAAAATTGAAAACCATGATGACACAAATGTTGTATGAGTATTTATATTACATGAATTATTGCATAGGGTCTTATTGAAGCAAGACACCTTTGAGGGATTCTTGACCCCTAAAGTGGAGATATTTAAGACACAAGAATGCATAACTTTTCACCAAATTAGCCCAAGCAAGTATAAAGTAGAACCATGCTCTATATGAGAAATAAAGAGAGCATGCAAATACCATTATATTGGGAAAACACCCCCTTTATCCAACACCTTATCAAAGTATCAAACTAAGGTAATAAAATTGAAAGGTGATTTGAACACAAACAAATTACTAGTCAAACCCACAATCAATTACTTCAATTTACAGTTCATCATGCTTTCACATGTCATAATTACTACTCAAAGCCAGAACTACTGCATGCATGCATGCATGCATGCTTCTCTTGTCATTAACCTCATTTCAGACTTGTTCTCAAGTGCTCTCTAAATTAAACCTGATTCATTCATTAATAATCACAATCCACTTATAAAAAAAAAATAATAATTAGTTAACCTCTGAATTACATTAATTAATAAAATACCAATAAATTTGATGTAATGACGTTCCTTTTATATAGGCATTATATATAAATAAAAATACGTATGTCTTGATAGTAATGAGTGAGTGTTTAATTAATACTGGTTGTTATATAACTTCTGATACAATATACTCCGTACCGTAAGAGTGTGTTTTCTTTTTAATTATATCTCGGTGTCTTGGTTGTGACGGTCACAAACTTGTGAGTCACCTCTCAAAACCCTCTTCGACTTGCGCTCAAACGTTTAGACGGTTTTAAATGATGATTTGTGTCAAGTAACCCTAAGTTATTTCGAGATTAAAACTCTGATACTATTGTGGGGATTATTGTTGTTACCATGTAATTTTTGAGGTATAGGGTTTGGATTAATGGTGAATTAGGCCCTGTTCTTTTGGACTTAAACTCACCCCCTTTAAGTTCAGTTCAGCTCCTATAAGTTCAGTTCAGCTCCTATAAGTTCAGTTCAGTTCAGTTCAGCTCCTATAAGTTCAGTTCAGCTCCTATAAGTTCAGTTCAGCTCCTATAAGTTCAGTTCAGTTCAGTTCAGCTCCTATAAGTTCAGTTCAGCTCCTATAAGTTCAGTTCAGTTCCTATAAGTTCAGTTCAGTTCAGCTCCTATAAGTTCAGTTCAGCTCCTATAAGTTCAGTTCAGTTCAGTTCAGCTCTTATAAGTTCAGTTCAGAAAAGTTCAATTCTTACAAATTAAGTTTAGAAAAATTATACGAAATATATTATTTATGAAAACCGATATAAAACATTTGACATTAATTATTGGATACATACATTATCATTGAGACCGCCCGAAGAAATTGTAGAGTATTTCAACTATCGACATTCATTATTTTTGAATGAAAGTTGAAATGACATTTGGTTAATTGAAAAAAAGGTGGAAGATGTTAACAAAATATGCTCTAAATGTCACAAAAGTATCAAATGTCTATTATTGTTTCTACATTCACACTTCATAATTTTATAAGGATGCATACTCTTGGAATACCTATTATACAACATGACGTGAATATTCAAGAAACAGTAGATTCAGACATGTTTGATTATAAGCGGAAAAATGCCATGTTCAAGATACGAAACAAGATAGTAAAAAAACATTTGGCGAGACAATGGATTCGTTGTTTCGAGTGGTAGTGAAGATGAAGAAGAAAGTGATGAGGAAGATGATGATATAGAAATAGATAGCTAAAAAACGATGTAATATGTAATTTATTTTTTTATCGTAATGTAAACGTAGTAATCTGTATCAACAAACAAATGTATATAAATCGGAATAATTTTATTATCTTACCTTATGTTTTAGAGTATATTTTTTTTTTGTATGACAACCCTTTCCAAAAGATAATGATTATAATAAAGTTCAGTTTAGTAAAGTTTAGATTATATAAGTTCTATTCAATTAAGTAAAATTAAGTTCAGTTCAGTTCAGCTCCTATAAGTTCAGTTCAGTTCAGTTCAGTTCAGCTCCTATAAGTTCAGTTCAGCTCCTATAAGTTCAGTTCAGTTCAGCTCTTATAAGTTCAGTTCAGTTCAGCTCCTATAAGTTCAGTTCAGCTCCTATAAGTTCAGTTCAGTTCAGTTCAGCTCCTATAAGTTCAGTTCAGCTCCTATAAGTTCAGTTCAGAAAAGTTCAGCAAAATTCAGTCCAAAAGAACATGACCTTAGATTGATCGTACTCGAATATAATATTAGCAAAAAGTCAAGCAAGTAAATCAAAGATGGTCATCATGTATGTAGTTATGCGTAAAACTTTATAAAGGTTTGGCTATGACCTATCATTTCAAGATTCCCTTTTAGTAGCTAGCTCTTTACTATGTCACGCAATCTCACTTTATTTATTTTTTAAGGATTCGAGCATCATATTACATTTCCAAATTCCGGAAAATTCACATGGTACCCTCCAGCTTTACCATTTTGCACAAAATACCCAAAATTTTGATCTAGAAAACTTTAAGAGGTCATAACTCGTGTTTACGAGATCAGAAAGTGTCGATTTTTTTTTTCAAATCGATCATCTTTCCGAGAACTACGAATTGAAAAAAAAAAATTATCGAATTCGGAATTCGTAACCAAGAGATATGCTCGCTCAAAGTTTATTCGGTCAAAAAAACTTTGACATGCAATAACTCCTAGCTACGGGATCCAAATACAATTTTTTTTTTCAAATCGTAGTTCTCGGAAAGTTGATCGATTTGAAAAAAAAAATCGTCACTTTCTGATCTCGTAAACACGAGTTATGACCTCTTAAAGTTTTCTAAATCAAAATTTTGGTTATTTCGTGCAAAATGGCAAACCTCAGGGGTATCATGTGAATTTTCCGATTTCCAAATTAATGAAGCTTCTTAAATTAACGTAATTTTATATGTATGGATTTTCAATTATCCAACTATTTTAACTCATTGTTATACTTAAGTTATATATCTTTCGTTAGTTGATAAAGATTGATAATTGATAATTAAGCGTAGTGTACAAGAAATATTTAGAACTATATAGGGTAAGTGTAAGTTAAGAGAAAAAAACGGATTAGATTTGGTATCGTACATACAAAATCTTTCTCACAACAATTTAAAAATGAAGAATCGTTAATATCGAGCACGTTTGCTCTTAGAAAATTTAATTTCTTTTTTCTATAAAAATTCTATACATATTTATGTATGATTTAAATGCTATAAAAACAAAACGACAATTTAGGTTATAGTGTTGAGATTTGTTTGATCATGAAATAATATAACAAAAGTTTATTAAGAGGACTTTTACTTGTTTATTTTCATATTTTACAAAGTAAGATATTAATAATACCAAAAATTTTCATGTGTGTGACGGTCACTATCTGTCACAAATTTGTGATAAGACTAATTGAAATAATACAAAGTAGGAAAGTAAGGTGATATTCTGAGAAGTGACAATGAATAGGTTGGATTTCTAAAAGATTCGAATGCCAAAATAATTTGAAAATCAATGGACATACAAATGACAATTGGAGAAAAAAAAAAAGGTATTTTGAGAAAATGATGGAAGCACAATAATAATAAGCTTTAGCAAAATCCCGTGCATATTATAGAGTACTACATGATTCCTGAGAACAAGATGCTTTTTACTGGTGACGTGGTGAAGTAAAAACTGTAAAAAAACAAAAGATAGAATAAAATTGTGTAGATGATCCCAATAAAATGAAAATAATGCAACTTCGATCTTCTTACATTCCCTTTGTACTTGCTTCAACAGTAGTCCCAAGGTTGGAGACTCTATATCCTTCTTAGAAGCAACTAGTGTGTGAGATGTCTCGAACGGTGACAAAAAAACGAAATTACTTTTTCATATACGAGTTGTACTCTTTTACATAAACTTTTTCATAAATTTTCTCTATCATACCTTTTTTCTAAAGATAATCAAATTAATACTTATGTATATATATTGCCCTAAAGTCGTATTGCCCTAAAGTCGAATCTAATTACCTCTACAAACTTGAACAATGCATTATAATATTCCAATTAGTTACGCTATTTCGTTTTTGAGCAATTATTAATATGTTTTATTGAAATTATTAGGGTTATCAATTAATGAAATTAATATGAGCAATTAATACCAATTAAGGTTTATGGGTTGGTTGAAGGCGCGGTGGTTAGGATATTCTGCGGTCGACGGTGGTTTTGGTTGGGCATGATGGTTAGGGGGTTGGTGTGTGGCGGTTTTGCGTTGGTGAAGAAATGGGACGCCTGAGTTGGGTTGTACGACTTATTGGAGGATGGTCGGAGTGGGTATGGGAGGGCAATTATTATGGGGAAGGAAGGGTCGGGGATGGGCGAGCTAGCAGGCTGGTCGCAACAGCAGGTGAGGGTTGTTTTAGTCGAAGCGGGCGAGCGGGGGGGAGCGAAGTGCGGGAGAGGGGAGTGTATTTGAATGGGTGATGACTGGTTGTCGCAGGAGGGCGTGATCGGTCGGAGCAATGTTGGCCGCAAACTGGACTGAGTGGAGGTATTTGAGGCGGTGTTGATGGTGAAGAGAGATGAGTGAAGGGAGAAAAAAATAAATTGGTGAGGGAGTACGTGAAAAAAATGACGAGATTAAAGGGTAAAAGTTACATGTGAAATAATAAAATTGTATGTGAAAAAATACATCCTCAAAAATACTTACTCATTTATTTATTAGTAATAAAATGGCCATTAAATAAAAGTGGATCGTCCCACGGTATAAAAAAGTTCTATAATTTGTGCCTTCTTAAGAGTTAAGACCCCTTGCTTTTTTTTTTTTTTTTGAAATGAATACTTCGCAAATTACCTACATCCTAACTAAAGCCGTTCTATTTAGGAAAAACCTACAATAATTGTACGTTGCATTCCTTGGTTACCGACTTTTATACATCATACCCTTATTTTTCGAGATATCAAATTGTACAATTGTACCACATACTTTATTATTGAATTTAACTGTGACCGAATTGAATATAAAGTCTTGTACTCTTGGTGTAGACTGTAGAGTAAGATTAAGATTATCACAACTTCATCACTTAAAGTTATCGAGTACGAAGTACAATCTACAGAGTAATTTTTACATTGGTCATACTTAAAAGTCAGACAGTCGATACTAATGTATTGGAGTAGAATTTCTAATTTGAAAAAGTCTTGGCCGCTCAGATACACACTCTACATCATACATCATACATCATACATCATACATCATATATTGTAGAAAAGCCGATAATCTAGTACTTGTGAAAATAAAATCTAATGCTTAGACCACTCGATATTATTTGTGTTGCTCCATTACTGTTAGTAACATTACTCACTTAAAATTTTGATTCCGGTGACATTATTTAGTATAATAAGTACGTTGAAAATAATTTCACCCCGTTTTTATTACTTTACAATAAAATATTGTGGCTTTTATACAAATAATTTTACAATGTTTTATCGTAAAATCGTGGTTGATGGACTTGAGTCCTTTGCCATTTGGTCCCAATTTTGTTTGGCAGAGGTCAGCTGTAAATCAATGGGCCTGAATCATGGATCTTGCATATTTTCTTACGCAGTGGTCCATTATTTAACCCTTCCAATGTAAACGGTCTCACTTAAGTTTTAGCGGAATATCTACCCTTTCTTTTTCATTTACGGCCCATTTTTTTTCTTCTTATTATTATGCGGTCCTGCTCAGCTTTAATAGATACACTTATGTAAAACGGTTTTGCATGAAGAAAACTTGAAGACAAAGGGAAAAAATCAAACCACACTTCTTGAGTTCTTGTTATCTTGTGTTTCATGGCTGTAGTTAATGTTGATTGAATAACAATGGCGGAGTCAGGATTTAAACTTGGCGGGAATCGGGATAAATAGGTACTAACATAAGATAAAATCGAAAGTTTTGACTGAAGTCTTACGCCTAACATCTTTTAGTTAGATCTTCCATAAATATGACAACATCCGTACATTGATTTATAAAAATTTGGGTTTAAATTGTACCAAAACAAAAATAAAAATAAGAATGCATGTGAGTCCCTAAATATAAAACCCTGTTAATTTTCTTACCGCGCAATTAAATCCCCCAAATTAGAAATAAAGTGTTTAGGCCTAATAAGTTAGATGGAAAGTGAAAAATTAATCCTTTACCCATAATCTTGTGAGAAATTAAATATCTCACTTTATAAAATACAAATATCTACCCAAAAGCATTATTAATTTCACGAAAAAAAAAGAGTAAAAAAATTAATATTTTCGGTATAAAAGGAGTCGATGCTTGGAAAACAACTAGAGTGAAATTGTCTATGAAACCACGGATTTTTTTTAAAAATTTCATCTAATTTCGGACCACACGAAGATTTAATTTGATGGTCCATAGCACCATACCTTTGACTTTATGCAGTCAAATTTAATAAAATTGGGAGTTAAAAATTATGCATATTATCAAGTTATCAACATGACAATTCTGAGGCTTTTTTATTTATATTCTTCTTTGTTAATCTATACTTTGGTCCCTTCTTCTATCTTTATGCATGTTGGCCTCCAAAAGGATTGTTTCGTCAGCATCAATTGTTCTTTTTTCATTACCTAATAAAGTCATGAGAGGTAATATTCATAATCCGATTATAAATAAGTCAGCATCGTATTCGCCCATGTTGATAACCGATAAAATCATATTACATCTTTCCGACAATTTTGTAAATATTATACATCTTGTTAAGTGATAACATCATATAAAATGCGTAATTTATCGTAATAGTATAAATTGCTATACATTATGCACCGACTAATTGCATTTGTTTTTTTTTACAACGAGAGAGGAATAACTTACTTAAGGTTGATTTCATTTGAGATTTTATTTAACAAACAAAGTTGGTGCTTGGTTTAGCAGTTTTGCTTTCACGGCCTTTTTAAGGGCCTGTTTCGAAACCACTGGGCTTGGGCCTTGATCTCCTATGTGGGTTCAAGTTTGCTAGTCCGTATCTCTTACGAGTTACTCCATCGGAAGTCCTCGGACCCAAAATACTTTTTGCTTCGGAATAATTGATCATCTTTATTAGTGAGTACTTATGTAAAATATAACATTATGTGGTATTAAATTTTCACTGTATAGTTGTTCATACTGGACTTATATTTCTTTTGTCCCTATTATTTATTCACTTTTTTTATTGCTTGTAAGAGATAGTGAAGTAAAACAAATAAATAAATGATTACGAAGAATTGAAGGGAGTATCATTTGTGACGTTAGAATACTCATGTTTAGTTTCCTCTTATAAAAGAATTGTCGTAGATAACCCTCTTTTGTAGTCCCAAAGCCTAAGAAAATATGGAAGGGGGCATACAGGTTAGTGGGTTGGCACGGCCCATCACCCATTTTGGCATGACTCGAAATTGGCATGACATGACATGTCATTGGCCGTGCCTGACAAGTTTGAAAAAAAAACGGCCTACCCAGGCACGGCATGACTCAACTAGGAACAACACTCTTTACCACGGTCAAAATATATAAAAATAAGGCTAAAGTGGAGGAATTGCTTAGTCACGTCCAAGCACGGTATGACACGACACAGCATGCCATGGGTTGTGGATGGATCGGCTTTTGTATTTCACCAACATGGACCGACACGACACAAAGCCCACCTTTCCGTATTTGGCTAGTGCCATTTTATTCTCCTAACACGATGGGCCGACATGAAACACAACCCTACACGGCCCACACTTGATATCATGACTCTCAGTCTGTCTCCCAAGTTTTGGTCGGGTGAAATTGTCATCCCTAACTCTCCTTTTCACAATCTAACCCATTAATTGTATATTGAGTATCCCTAATATGATACCCACTAATTTATTACAAATTTTCTAACATATTTATCTTAGACTTACACTAGAATTGAAACCCTATATATGCAGCGAGTGTTAATTTCTTTACGTGCGTGTTGAAAGAAGAGAAGTAGGGTTGAAAGATGTGACGGTTAAAATGGTTCGTCTTAAGAAAGACTAACCGAAATTAAAATAGACCCAAATGAAACAAATGATATGCTTAATGACAGTAAGAGTGTATCACTGTTATCGAGGGAATAAGTGGTCAAAGGAATTGGTCTAAAGAACATGTGAGTTAGAAGTTACTTCTATAAGTTATAATGTGGTTTGTCTTCTCTAATTCTGTTATGCGATGTGCAGAAATGTACGTGACATTAGCTTAGCTTGCATGTGGCCTCCATCAAGAATCAAGTGCATCAGTTTACTGTTTTTAGTTTCATGTTTTCAACACGCGTGCCTTTATTCCTATACTATTAGACCATCCCCAAGCAGAGGTCGCGCTAACAAGGTCGCGACCCTGTTTTACTCTTAATCACATTTTAATTAGCTTGACTTACTTTCACCCTCCCAAGCAAAAAAGGTCACGACCTAGGTCATCAATCCAATCATTTTCCACTTCACAACATTTCTAATCATAACCACATTCTCTACCCCACTTTTCTCTCTCATACTTTTCCAATTATTTTTCCTAACATATTATAAATCTACTTTTTCTTTTCTATTATTGTAAATGTCTTAATAAAATAACAAGTACCCCAATTTGCGACGGATCGCCCCGTCACAAGCAAGACTTATTGATTAATCTTATGGCGTGCTTTACGGAAAAATTATTAAATAACAATGTTATTATTTTTGAAAACTAATTAGAAGATTTCATTAACAATTAAAAAACAAATTGATAAACGGTTGTATACAATCAAACCGTTCAAGTTTAAAGAAAAGATCTCATTTAAGACGGTCACTATCCGTGAAATTATATTATTCGTCTTAAGCTTAAACAAAAAGACGGTCAAATACATATCAAATTATTCCACTTATTGCCCACAAAATACCAAAAACTGTCTTTTTACCTACCATCATGTGATAATATGTGACCCGTCTTAAGTTTAAGACGGTTAGTACCCGTCTTAAATAAAACTTATTTAAAACTTAAAACATAAGTGAGTAGTTTACAGACTATAGAACATACTTAAAAAGAAAAAGAAAAAAAGACTCTTATCATAAACCAATCTATCTCCCCAAATTAAAACCAAATTTCCCCAAAAGACTCTAGGTTTGGACGTTTTCCCCAAATTAAAACCAATCATCACCATCATTCATCTTGATTAAAACCAATCATTATCATTCATCTTGATTAAAACCAATCATCATCATCATTCATCTTGATTAAAAACGCATCACTAGCAAATCATCATCCATCTTGATTAATCGCTATCTTAGTCGGTCTTTACCCAGATCATCTTCAGTCATTACTGTGATAATCTCGTCCAAACTCCTACCGCCAACTCCTACTCGTCGTCACCATCGTCGACCATCACCAGTCTGATTTGAGGTAATTAATCACCCTTTTTTAAAATAAAATTTGAATATTTTGTTTATAAATCCTCTAATTTAGTTTTTATTGTAAATACTAATGTTTATGCAATAAATTTTGTCCATTTTCATATAATTCAAAATGGGTTGAAAAATATCAAAATTGAGTTTATTTTATAGACAACTAAAAAATATAACCCTTTTTTATATGTTCATATTTTTATTTATTTTTATTTGATGTATAATTCTCAATTAATTTAGCTTTAAATCACTATTTCAATTTTCCTACTTTAACCAGAAAAGGCAGACTATGGCTGACAATTTTTTGGCCAGCAAATCAAAGGAGGACATGTGTTGGGTCATAAGCTGGGTCAATTTGAGAAGAAGAGGTCACAAATTGACCTTTTCTTACCTTTGTCACTCACTAGGTCACCCTAATTTTTTGCTTAATGATGGATTAAGGTGCCCCAACAAGGTCATGACCTCCTTCATGACCTTCATGACCTTGCTTGGGGATTAATCCATCATTAAGGAGGTCATGAAGGAGGTCATGACCTTGTTGGGGCACCTTAATCCATCATTAAGCAAAAAATTAGGGTGACCTAGTGAGTGACAAAGGTAAGAAAAGGTCAATTTGTGACCTCTTCTTCTCAAATTGACCCAGCTTATGACCCAACACATGTCCTCCTTTGATTTGCTGGCCAAAAAATTGTCAGCCATAGTCTGCCTTTTCTGGTTAAAGTAGGAAAATTGAAATAGTGATTTAAAGCTAAATTAATTGAGAATTATACATCAAATAAAAATAAATAAAAATATGAACATATAAAAAAGGGTTATATTTTTTAGTTGTCTATAAAATAAACTCAATTTTGATATTTTTCAACCCATTTTGAATTATATGAAAATGGACAAAATTTATTGCATAAACATTAGTATTTACAATAAAAACTAAATTAGAGGATTTATAAACAAAATATTCAAATTTTATTTTAAAAAAGGGTGATTAATTACCTCAAATCAGACTGGTGATGGTCGACGATGGTGACGACGAGTAGGAGTTGGCGGTAGGAGTTTGGACGAGATTATCACAGTAATGACTGAAGATGATCTGGGTAAAGACCGACTAAGATAGCGATTAATCAAGATGGATGATGATTTGCTAGTGATGCGTTTTTAATCAAGATGAATGATGATGATGATTGGTTTTAATCAAGATGAATGATAATGATTGGTTTTAATCAAGATGAATGATGGTGATGATTGGTTTTAATTTGGGGAAAACGTCCAAACCTAGAGTCTTTTGGGGAAATTTGGTTTTAATTTGGGGAGATAGATTGGTTTATGATAAGAGTCTTTTTTTCTTTTTCTTTTTAAGTATGTTCTATAGTCTGTAAACTACTCACTTATGTTTTAAGTTTTAAATAAGTTTTATTTAAGACGGGTACTAACCGTCTTAAACTTAAGACGGGTCACATATTATCACATGATGGTAGGTAAAAAGACAGTTTTTGGTATTTTGTGGGCAATAAGTGGAATAATTTGATATGTATTTGACCGTCTTTTTGTTTAAGCTTAAGACGAATAATATAATTTCACGGATAGTGACCGTCTTAAATGAGATCTTTTCTTTAAACTTGAACGGTTTGATTGTATACAACCGTTTATCAATTTGTTTTTTAATTGTTAATGAAATCTTCTAATTAGTTTTCAAAAATAATAACATTGTTATTTAATAATTTTTCCGTAAAGCACGCCATAAGATTAATCAATAAGTCTTGCTTGTGACGGGGCGATCCGTCGCAAATTGGGGTACTTGTTATTTTATTAAGACATTTACAATAATAGAAAAGAAAAAGTAGATTTATAATATGTTAGGAAAAATAATTGGAAAAGTATGAGAGAGAAAAGTGGGGTAGAGAATGTGGTTATGATTAGAAATGTTGTGAAGTGGAAAATGATTGGATTGATGACCTAGGTCGTGACCTTTTTTGCTTGGGAGGGTGAAAGTAAGTCAAGCTAATTAAAATGTGATTAAGAGTAAAACAGGGTCGCGACCTTGTTAGCGCGACCTCTGCTTGGGGATGGTCTAATTCACAAATTCTCATTTGTGACGGACACTATCCGTCGCAAGCTTAAGACGGATATCATATTCTCTCACAAAATACCCATCAAGGGTGAGTGGAGAAGCACATGGGGGGTGCCCACCTTGTCCCCTCTACCCATTTCCTCTCACAAAATACCCGTCGCAAGATCCGATCCGTCGCAAGCAAGACCTACTGATACTAATTAGCCAACTGTAACATAACGTATGTATACTTTGACTCATCATTATATACGGTAAATTATATTCCAACTCGTCTACATACGAACAATATACGTCATAAGCTGAAAACGAATAATACTTCTCTTATAATATGTAAGTGAGAGGACAAGTGGGGATCCATTTGCCCTCCACTTACCTCCTTAATTGCATATTGTGATAGATACACTATCTGTTTTCCGCTTTTGACGAATAGTGCCCGTCTTCAATGAAAATTTGTGCTTATATCCGGCTTTCAGATGTAGGAATAAATTTAAGTATATTAGGTTAATGATTTTTCTACGTTTGCTTTATAGGCAAAGTTTAAGGTGTGGACTCGCTTTTATACGGAGTATTAATTTTATGTGAATATTTTCGGTAATATAAATAGGCAAGGGCGGCCTAGGACCAAGTGCGGGCTGAGCGGGCGAACCGGGCCTCCAATTTCGTGGGCCTCCAACATGTTCTCATAATATCTAAACTCTATTCATATACATAATAACCTAATTATTTAACAATGGAGGTGTAGTAGCACAGTGGTTGGAGCATGTAATAGTTGCCAAAGCAACCCGAGATTGAGCCTTGGCACAACCATTCTTTTTTTTTTTTATTGTCAATGGTATTTTTGTTTGATTATAGGTAAAAACATGTGAAGAATTGATTGATCGTTCTCATTGGTTAGAATTAGTTGCTTAGTTTATGTATTATTGTTAAGGTATAAGTATATAACCGTATAAGTCCATTTAAAATAACGGTTTGTTCGAGATAATTTTATGTTCATTAAATGGTCTTATACCTAATTAGCATGTACTCACTTCATTCAAGTTCAAGAGTCCCGTTATTTTGTAGACATTATTCGTAACTAGTGAGTATTGCAAAATTACTCACAATTGTAAGAGGTAATTATAATTATGTGGGATCTTTTTTGGTTCCTTTTTACAAGTCTTCAAAATAATATATCTTAACATATATTACAAATGGCTAATAAAAAATGCTAAAAAAAATATACGCATTAAGCCATTAACATGTGTACAAAGGCAAATTGGACTGTTCAGGTGGATATCTATCCACCTGAAATTTAATAGTGAAATATGGATGACGATTTTTTTTTTAATCCGAGTTGAAATACGGATATGAGTGAATTTAGGGTGAGATATGGATCATAGTCTGTGACCCGGTGGATAGCCTCGATTGAACTGTAGGTCCAATGGATTCAATGACATACATACATGAATGCTTTTATCCTTCTATTGTCACCATATATAAACAATGAAGTAGGGTACTCTACTATGCTTGTCCATAACTAATTTCCAAATTTTGACTGTTTCACTTTTACCCACCCCTTCATCTCGTTACTTTTCCCTTTAATAATTAAGTTACTCAATTATTTATTTTTCTTTATTTAACATCTAAAAAAAAGGTGCATATTTACTTTCTAGAAGTTTATTGTGTATAAACTACTCCGTACTTCCTACCATTTGATATTCATTTGTCCCATAATGATATACGGAGTATATAGTTATGAAATACGGAGTAATAGCTTTGGACCATATGGATCACAGTACACCACTTAAGTATAAAATATTTTTGTAAAAAAAGTTGTGTTTACAACCATCGAACCCTAGGTTACCTTATCAACAGTGTACTGTTTTAGGTATATCACTATGATACTCACGATTTTGATTACTAAAGTAGAAACGGTAAGTCTCTCGATAAACGTTTCAAGTGATCGATATCTTGATCATATGTTAATCTTGATCATATGTTTGCATCATCAAATCCCACCTACCATTTGTTTCCACAACTTACTAACTCATTCAATCCATCGGATTTTAACTTAACTTAAACGCAATCAAGCTCTTTTAAATTGTCACACACACGATCAATATTGAGAAGTGACATGACTACATGATGACTATAACATACAAAAGAAAAGATAAACTCGTTATTAACCCTTTATTCATTGTTAATTGTTCAGTTAATAATAACTCGTTATTGCAACCAATAAACTCATCTGATCTTATTAACCCGTATTTAAACCGACTTAATATCGACCACGCCCCATCGCCATCGTACACATATGATCAACACAATTGGACGGGAGATTCATAACCCACAAAGAAGTGATGAAGAAGGACAGAAAGGGACAAGAACATGGAAGATGAGCAAAGAAGACATAATTCCCAAGGGGGGGGGGGGGGGGGGGGGGGGGGGGGGGGGGGGGGGGGTGAGGGGGGGGGGGGGGGGGGGGGGGGGGGGGGGGGGGGGGGGGGGGGGGGGGGGGGGGGGGGGGGGGGGGGGGGGGGGGGGGGGGGGGGGGGGGGGGGGGGGGGGGGGGGGGGTTGGGGGGGGGGGGGGGGGGGGGGGGGGGGGGGGGGGGGGGGGGGGGGGGGGGGGGGGGGGGGGGGGGGGGGGGGGGGGGGGGGGGGGGGGGGGGGTGGGGTG